>VUQS01066882.1:0-42188 GCA_015108495.1 Heterochromis multidens | reverse complement strand
TAGGGGGCAATTACTTTTTCACACAGAGCCAGGTAGGTTTGGATAGCTTGAAATCATCATTTAAAAACTGCATTTTGTATTTGCTCAGGTTATCTTTGTCTAATATGAAAATTTGTTTGATGATCTGAAACATGTAAGTGTGACAAATATGCAAAAAACTAAGAAATCAGGAAGGGGGCAAATACTTTTTCACACCACTGTATGTCCTAATATGTCTGGTCTGCACTGCATGTTAAATTGGACAACATGATCTAAAATATAGTTCTTGATTGAAATTAAAAAAAAAATGTTTGTGAAGTACATCAGTTAAATACATTTCTTGACTTTTCTCTGATTTGTAATTTGTTTGTCTTAATAAGTCACGGCCATTTGTGAGCACACTGAACGTTACCAATATAGAGAGTTTTTTTCCATGTGTGAATGGTCTTGGTGTTTTCGATAGGTCGACCTGGCTCGTCGCATTTCCTACTCCGTAGAATCCAATGGTTCTTTGCTGCTGCAGCCTCTGATCAAGGACCACCAGGGGGTGTGGGAGTGCAGCGCTTCTAATCGTGTAGCCTCAGTAAAGACCAGTACACAAGTATTTGTCCTGGGTGAGTCCTATCTAACAATACCATAACCACACAGCGATTACATGAGCTGTGTACATTTTTAGTTTTTACTTTCCCAAATTATTTTCTGTATACCTGTGTAAACCTTTATTACACCCAGCACAAGCCAGATGCCTGTGCCTCCACTCCGCCTCCAATGGATAAATGTGGTGCAGAGAGAGATGGCCTCTAAACTCCAGGTAGTTGAAGTGCTGGCCGATTTCCATCAACACCTCTCCATTCCCTCCATTACAGGAACCAGTCCCCATGCGGCTACCTCTCTGTCCGTGTCTCCAGGGGTGAAGCAGGCCAACATATCCTGGGAGGCAGGCTTTGATGGAGGATCAGCGCAGACATTTTCAGTTTGGTGGGTGTAAAGCCACCCACTTTCTTTTTGGGCAGTAACCATGGCAGCCATCGACAGCAGTGGTATCACTCTATTGATCTCCCGAATGAGGAGTTCATTTATCTGTTATCACTTGTTGGCAGCTACAATAAAAAACACTGCTACAGAGCATAACTTTATAATGCAGTGGCCATGCTAGCTACAATAGAAGGCTACTAACAAAAGAAAGGATAATCTGCCTACTTTCTTTTCCTGTGAATCAGCACTTTTGTTCAGATGAATCATAGATGAATGTATTTTGTTTTAGATATACCTGTGATGTGATGGAGAGGATAAAAAGAACCTTAAATTGCTGGAACTTGGACAAAAATAACCAGAATTGTATTGACAGGAATCATGAGGATGAGCACAATGTAAAAAAAAGAAAAAAGTTCAGTAATATTGCATGAACATGAAATCTTTAAAACCTTAGTAAAATAAAGTATATATTTTAAAAACTATATTTAGATCATCATGTTTTTTTATGTCAGAGAATACTAGTGAAGATATACAGAAAAGTTCTTCTAAGGCTCACATAATCACATTGTAACATGAGAGCGCTACATCAGATGAACATGAGATGAGCTGTCTTAATCCTTGAGAGGGAACTGGGTCAATGCTACAGTAAGGAGCACATAGATAAATCTAAACTACTTCAAATATACATACAAAAATAGATCAGCCATTTAGGATAAACAACCTCCAGAGTCTTGGCTGCAGCTTGCTTTGACAGCTTGTGGTCACAACATGTCTTGCCATGACCACAGGTTAAATGAAAACACCACTGTGAGAAAAGCAAGAAGAAGATCATCTTACTTTAAGAATTCAGCGTATAAGGATATTAGAATATAATGTGAACTTTTTACCTATTGACATTTTAACTTTAATCTCCATTTGTTCTAGTGATTTGCAAAAAATGATTAAAAAGAAAGATGTTCTTGTTGCACTTTGTTAAGAAGTCTTTTGTTGGATGCCACAATCATGCAGATGTGTTACAGCTTTTTGGGCAGATATTCACACCAACAGATCTTTTTTATTGCTCTTAAAAATGGAACTAGTCTCTGCTCTTGCAATTTGCCTAATAAAAGTGATCTGCTTAATGCAGAACACAGTAATATAAGGTATCTATGCTGAATTCAGTGTACACTTGAATATCAAAAGAGACAGTCACCAGAACCATGTTAATGTTACCAATATCATCAGTGCCACTTCACTGGAGTCAAAGGCATCATCTTCCAAAAAAAAAATAAAAAATTTCCCTTTCTGAGACTGATATTAATATTTCTTCTGCAGTTTTGAATAGGTGAATAGGGTATTTTTTAGCCTTAGGGTCAGGTAATTTTCTCTGTGGAGAAAAGACATGTAGAACCTCAGCTCTGCTAGAAACATAAAAATCACTATAATTGGAGTTGCAAGCTCTCTGTGCAATACCACAGGATACATCAGTGCCGTCTCTGCCACACATTCTGGAGCTGATGACGAATATGAATGTTTAATGAAACCTACTTTTCTGTCATGTTTCATAAAATCAGACTCCCAGAATTCCCTGCTTCCTTTTGTTCTCACTCCTTTTCTCTCTGTCTCTCTTCCTCTGCAGGGTGAAAAAGATTTCAGCAAGTGACGGTGATGGGAAGCAGGACTGGTTCTCTGTGCCCGTTCCCCTCTCCTCTGGCACCAGGCTGCAGGTGACAGGCCTGTCTCCTTCCACCGACTACCAGTTCAGTATCCTGTCTCAGAATAAAATGGGAACTGGCCCCTTCAGTGACATCGCCACTTCACGGACTTTGGGTCAGTATCATCCCCCAGTTTTATCTAAATCTGTCTTTGGAGCTGCAATTCCAAAGGCTGATCTTATTTTGGCACCTCATGGATATTTGCTGTCTGATTCATTGAGCTCCAAAGCTAACAAATCTATTATCAGATGTTTGTATTCCTCCTCACTCTCAGCTGCAGCTAATTAAGGTTAATTCTGCCCAATGGCCAAATGCAAACTTTAGCTGTTGTGTGATAAATATGCACGTCAGTACTCAGTCACAAAAATAATGTTCTTGCAGTTCAACTAACTTTGTCTGTGACTGAAGAAGTCTGTACGTTATTCCATCAGTTGGTCTAATCCCCAGCACAAACCTAAACATCATTTTCAACCATGATTTTTAGTTCCTAGAAGATTAAACCTAATAGGTTCATCCCATGGATTCCAACATCTTTCACATTTCCAGCTCACTCCAAAAGCAGATGAATTAGTTTGCATACATTTGGGTGGCAAATATAGAAATTAGTTTTTTTTTTTCTTTTTTCTCCATTGCTACTTTTAAATATAGACTTAAAATGCCAAAAAAAAACAAAAAACAAAACCCACAAAACAAAAGATTTGCACAGTTATTTGTGTTCTTATAGCTTTCTGTGACCCCATTTAAGTTTCCCTGTAGTGTCACAAACTGGAAAAAATATACAATGTTGTGGAAAAGTATTTGCTCCCTTCCCGATTTCTTATCTTTTTGCATATTTGTCACACTTACATGTTTCAGATCATCAAACAAATTTTCATATTTGACAAAGATAACCTGAGTAAATGCAAAATGTTTTTACTCAGGTTATTTTATGTCAGGCTGTTATTCTGCCAATTATTCCAATTCTGCTATGGATGTCACAAGCTCTCATACCCACAGTAATGCTTTCTTACATCCTCATTCAACTTTATCTATATTCAATTTTGTGTAAAATATTTGGATATTTATATATTAGAGCTATTTGTAATATTTTGTAATTCTGTTTATATTGTATTATTTAATATTGGTATTTTAACTTGTTAATTACTGTTCTTACTGTCCTGGAGCAACTGTGACCACATGATTTCCTCTGGGACTAATAAAGTATTCTGATTCTGATTCTGGGGGGGCATGGCCCTATGTGAAAAAGTTACTTTCTCACATAGGGCCAACTTTTTTTTCTCCTTAATAATTGAAATCATTATTTAAAAAACTACATTTTGTATTCACTCAGGTCATTTTTGTCTAATATTAAATTTTGTTCTGATCTGAAACATGTAAGTGTGACAAATATGCAGAACAATTAGAAATCAGGAAGGGGACAGATACTTTTTCACAGCACTGTACTGCTTTTTGACTTTAAACTAATAATATCCCAATTAGCCTATACTAAATAATGCTAAGACACTAAACTGAGTTAATAAACACATTATGTAAAGCTGAGCATGTTAGCACTATCAGAGCATGTTAGCATTTCTCTCACACCACTGATGTGTCTAAATACAGACAACTGCCAGCATGGTGGTCACTCTTTGTCATGTTTAACCTTTTTTTCCAGCAGTGGGCCATATGTTAAAGATATTTTATGTGATTTACAGCTCTCTGGTGTCATCAAAAAATTATCAAAATGTTGCTTGGGGCAAAAATCTACATTAAAATGCAATGTTTATACACCCAGTGGCACTATGCTTTTCTTCATAGCTGAATGGATAGTACATTAAAATTCATTTAGTCTTCTTCCTTAGCCTAGTGAAGGCCAGGGTAGTGGACGGTGCAGTCTGTGGAAATGTTGTTAAATGCTGATTTATTTTTTTTTTCTTGCTAGAAACATTTTATCATTCCAGTCAGAGAAGATATATCTGTGAGACATCTGAGAGATCATGGAAATTCCTTTGAAGGTGAAATCCACTGGATAGGAAGTAAAAAATAACATTTAGATTTTTATTTTTAAAACGTTTGTGTTGGGAGCCAAAAAAATAAAAGGCTGAAATCGGGTGAAACAATCTACCAGATCGTGTTAGTTTCTCCTTGTTAAACATTCAACACAGCAGTTAATTATTGCCAATATGATAAGGAGTAAGGAGTAAGAATGCTAGATCAGTGGTTTAAGTTGGGATATGCCTTTTGAAAATTTGAATGGGAAAAAAAGATGGATGGATGGATTGTTTTATCAAAATAATGTCTTGAATTTACCGAACTGCATAAAGATGACTATATATTTCTTGTTTGTTAAACTCCAAAAGACTAATGTCAACCTCTCTCTTATTCCCCTCACATTCTGAAGATTGAGCATCAGTGGCTGTAGCAATTTCCTCTGGTGTAATTTAATTTTTCCGCTAGAACATATCAAGCTGATCGACTGAAGCTCTTTCTTATTCTCTCTGCATCAGATCCTCCACCAAGGAAAAATAAACTAAAGCCCCCTGCGTTGCTGTCAGCTAATCAGAGTTCAGCAGGTGTTGTTCTGCAGTGGTCCCTTCCTGAAGCTCAGCACCCTCCCATCACTGGCTTTGTTCTCCAATCCCGCACCGAGCAAGGGGAGTGGTTTAATTTGGACGAGGACATCAGTGCCAACAGTAGCGAGATAGTGGTTCCGGGTCTGCACAAGGTAACAAGCCAGACGCACTGCTCCCTGCGAGACTAATCAGTCCATGCTGCCTGTTGAATGCCTTTGAGATTTTTATCTAGGCTATACCTCTGTGGTTTTACTTTTTCAGACTCTCAATTATGCACACTTCATGGTAGTCATCACTTTTCTGTCATATTTCAATCTGCATGTGCTGCCTTTTTTTTTCCCCCCAGTCTGTTTCATCCTCCCTTTTTCTCTCCTGTATAGGCCTACATGAATTCAAATGAACGTCATTAGCATTGCAAGCACAGTCCGGTGTTGACAAAGTGTGGTTTCATCCTCTGTCCTCCCCACTGTGTGTGTGTGTGTTTGTGTGTGTGCGGATGCTGATCTCAGGACTGTGTGTACGAGCTGAGGCTGCTATCTCGACGTGGGGACTTGCTGAGTGAGCCCAGTCCATCAGTCAATGTCTCCACCACAGGTAGGTTTGGTGAGCAACCTTGCTCGCTTCACATTTGTGCCCCACCTTGTGTTTGAACCCATCTTACTTCCTCAGTCTTCTTGTCTAACTCTTTTTCTCTCTTTTTATATTTCTTATCCCATCCCTCTGTTCCCAACGTTAGACTAAAATTAGAGCAGGGCTCCAGGGAAAGCTGTCCATTAGAAGCCTGAATGATAGAAATGGCTCCACTAATAACTTCTCAAAAGAGTTAGTGATTGAATTTGCACTTTTCTTATTATTATGTGAATATGGCATGAATGTTACATTAGATAGAGTACAGAGACATCAAACAGAGGGATCTACAACCCCTAATGGGGTAGGACCATCAGCACCAAAAAATATCCTGTTGATTAACACAGCTGTGCTGGTAATATCAGTTTTACATCTGAATGAGTAAATTATGTGAAATAATTAAGTTTATGATTTGATGATCATTATTATCAGGGATGTAGATTGGAGATTAAATCTACCTAATACCCAAACCAAACTCCATAGTGAAGTTTGAATAATGTAGAATGTAAATTCACTGTTTTAGATTATTCTGTTGTTGCTGTTCAAGTTTGTGTTAAGCCCTTTAGCAAATATTTAGTTAATCCTATATATATTTTTAAGATATTATCTTACGTTTTTATATAGTTCTGACCAGACCAATCTTTGTTTAGCAGCATATACTACTTTTGAAATTATGTCACAGGCATGGAGATCTACCCTTCCACATCCCGACTCCTGGAGTTTGTCCCAGAGCCATTACTGGCCGGTGTCCTGGGTGGGGTCGGCTTCATGTTCTTGGCCCTGGTCTTGCTGCTGGGGTCCGCCTGTGTCATCAGCCACAAGAGGAACCAGCGCCGCAGAAAGAAGAGAGATGGTAAAATGCTCCTCACTCCAGAGACTCAGCAGACACTCACTTTGATGAACTGCATCATGAATATCATCATTTATTCAATAAAATATTGAAAGCACTTTCAATCCATTATATAAATCATAGCCCGCTGCATGGATTTGGCGCTCCTCTTGTCCCCCCCTTCGTCCATTCAGTTGTAAAAGTTATTGATGTCATTTACATTACTTGCTAATTAGGGTAATTTCTCATTAGTGGCTGATAAATGTAAGTGTAATTAACTTTTTGGACAAGCCTGGGTGCCTTGGGACCTATAATGGGCTCTTATTAGGGTTGATTATGTTTTTACTTCTTGGTCAGTGTGGTTGTATCCTACTGAGTCAGATACCATCTTGCCCCTCTCCCTCCCTTTCAGAGCCCCCAACTGCCATCTATAAATGCTCCCCATCAATGTAAGTACTCCTTTATCATTTCATTATAATACCTCCCATTGACCTTTCCCTCTGCTTTCCTTCAAGTGTGCTGAAAATGCCAGCACTTCAGTTATTTTCTATTGCATATCTTTGTTTCCTTCCTCATCCTCATTTATTGCTGCTGCTGGTGCTGCTGCTGTTTTGGTCTCTCTGTCTATATCTCTCCCGCCCCCTCTTTCACTTTCGCTCAGTCTTATTTTCTCGGCCTCTATTTCTCTTCCCCTCACACCTCCAGTTTTTCTTACAATTTTCTTCTGTCACCCCTCCCTCCGTCTCTTTTTCTCTGTCTCCCTCGCAGAAAGACTTCAGGCACCAGCACTCCAGACAGTGTGCTGAAGAAAAGCCTACTTCCAGCCAGCTCCCACTATCCCACATCTTCCTCTACCACCACCTCCTCCTCTTTGCAGACAGACTGTTCCTCATTTAGCACTGAGAATAATAATCGGAGGAAGCATCTTATGTCCAAGTACAGCAGAGACAGCCTCACTAAGACAACTTCTTCTCTAATTTCTCCTTCAATTGAGTTGATCTCTAGAG
Source organism: Heterochromis multidens (assembly GCA_015108495.1). NCBI lineage: Eukaryota > Metazoa > Chordata > Actinopteri > Cichliformes > Cichlidae > Heterochromis > Heterochromis multidens. The sequence goes on along the minus strand of VUQS01066882.1, from coordinate 34,525 downwards.
GTCCAGATGGGCGATTCACACTCCCACCGTATGACGCTGAGACTCTGAGTGTTCACAGCAAGAAAAATGTAAGGTGTGACCAACACTCTAAAGTTCGAAGGTCTGAGTCACTGCACTCGGAGAGGGAAGACAGGAAAGAGCTGCCATTTGTGCTTTCTGTTGATCTCCCTCCTTGCACGAAGTCAAGTTATGATGGCTTTCCTGATCTCAGCAGCTTGTGCTCTAATAGTAGTTTGGCAACTATTCATCATCATGACAGAGAAATAACTCCTGTATTTCCAGTGCTTCCACATATCCGATCTGGCCTCGGTCAGCCATCTACAACTGCGAGCACTCTGGTGCTCCAAATGGAACATGAGCGGGAAAGGGGGAACCTGCATCGCTGCCTGAAACTGGCTCAGGAGAGGGAGGAACTAGAGAGGGAACTGCAGTGGTACATGCTAGAAAGAAACTCCACAAAGCAGGAGCAATCAGACTTGAAGAGGAGGGAGGATGGTGGTGATGAGCTTGTATGGGGATATAAGAGCAGCACCTTGCCACACAGATACCCCCCAGCCAGCAAGGAGAACCGTTGTCTGTCACCAAGCTTTTTATCATCATCTTCTGCCTACTGGGAAACACATCCTCTTGTTTCACCTCCCACTCTGATCCAATCCAGGACCCATCTCAGTGCATCATCACCTGCAACTCCCTCATATTTAAAGTCCAGCAATCGTCATTCTTCTCAGTTTTTTCCCAAGCACACCTCTTTCCAATCTGAGGAGGCAGGCAGTTTTTCGAAAGACAGATTAACTCTCCCACATCTTTCCCTAAAGCACCAGAGACATGAAAGAGCAGGGGCAGCACCAGAAAGCTATAATGATTCACCACAATCCACAGGCCTAGATATGCAAACAAATGATTCATGTTCTGAGGCACAGAGACAGAACAATCTTAGTCATGGCAGCCTTTCAACATTGTCTTTCTACAGCAATAAATACACTGAAAGATCTAATTCAGCTCTTGATGCAGTGCCAGACTCTTCAAAAGTGGAGGTAGTGCTCCCCAAGCCCACTGATGAAGATTTGTGTGTTGAGATGAGTGTGGATGAGCCAGAGTTTGAGGCGTGTGTTCTGCAGCCTACAAAGCTCATGCTGCACCAACGAATTGCATCTCATGTACAACAAGGGCACTCACTGACCCGCAGAGGCCGGCATCATGATATGAGGAGGAGCACAAGCTTTAACTGCCGTGGCCCTGTTTCTGTGGAGGATATTTTCAGGGTCCCAGATACTCCACAACTTTTAGAACCAGACATGTGGAAAGCAGTGAGCCAAGGCTCTATAATGTCTCTCCCCAAGCAGCGAAGTCAGAGCCTAGACTTGAGAAGATGGAAGGAAAGCAATTTCCTGACTCCTGATGCGTGGATAGACTCTCTTAGCAAAGAAAACTGCTCTGCTGCATCATCCTGTCCTCCAGACTCTCTGTTCTGGAAACCTCAGAGTTCTGCTCCTAGAAAGATTTCCAGATCTCCTGCAAATGATCCTTCTGCTACCCAATATGCCACCTATTTACCTCCTGCTGTGGACCCTTTATTTTCAGTGAGCCATCCAGAGAGTCCCACATTAAATCATGATGTGCCTTGTCACTACAAGCCAAGAAGAGAGGCCTGCCTTGTACCCGATGCTCCCTCAATGCCAGGGGACTTCCAGGAGGCCATGGAAGAGGCAGGAGGTTACTTGGAGGCCGTGAAAGGAGCCACTATATGCTTAGTACCCAACACTGATGCTCAAGAGGCACTGGAATTGGAGGCAGGAGGCTACGATGGAGTGCCAGAGTCTGGCAGCAGCTACAGCAGTTATGCCAGCAGTGGCCGAGGAAGCATGGAGCCCAGTAATGGGCGCCTTTCCATGTGTCACCTTTCCCCAACACTCATAAGCTCACCTGAGACTATAGAGGACACTCAGGAGAATACAGAGGACATACAAAATAACAAAATGGAACCAAGCCAAAGGTATTAAGCCATAATGAATAAAATAAATTTTTTTATAGAACAAAATGTGGGGGCTTACATTTGTAGCTTGAATCAACCCTGTGTGGTCAATAAAAGGCTTTCAAGGTGAGCCTAATACACAATTTAATGTAAGTTATAGAAAGAAATACAAAAGGTTAATTGTGTTTTCAGATTACAGTTATATGCCGTATAACCAATATTATTAATATTTAATAAAACCAAACTTTAGAGCAGGGTTATTCTTTAAAAAAATATATATATATATCAAAAAGTTTTAAAAAGTCATTTAATACAGTATTTTGTGTATAAACTCTATCAAGGTGAAAGGGTGTCTGATTATGTTTGTATATCATGTTGCGTTTTGGAATACAGCATCAAAATACATCAAAATAAAAAACAGCATTTAATCCATTTGAATTAAAATTGACAACAAACACTGATATATTGCATAAAGTAACATATATTTCATAACTGAGAACTAGAAGGAGATTATACTATAGAGAGTTTCTTTGTTCTACAGGGAAGCGTTTAATAGCTGTTTAGCAAAAAATAATAGAGTATTTTGGAAGATTTCTGAATAAATATTTGCAAACACACCTTCAGAATTCTGCTCAGTCTGACAAACTATGAAGCAAATATGAAACAGTTTATTCTTCACTGAGAGAACTCTCACATGTAGTGTAGCTCATAGTGCTTTTCCATTTGTAGACAGTCATAAGTATGTGTGAGTGTGCATTAAACATCCCTTGTTTTGTGACCTCTCCAGGAGAAAGGTCTCTGTAGATGAGAACTATGAGTGGGATGCTACTGATTTCTGCTCACAGCCTGCTGACCATGATGGTAAGCATTTTTCATTTTTTATTATATTCTTATATGGATCGTGTTTTGGTACAAAAATGGGTGGAAAACTCCATAAATCTATCTGTTGAAAATCATTGAGCAATTTGTATGATTGTTGTGTGTTTTATGATCCTCAAATCAATAGAAAAATCCACACCATTTAACCTGTGGGAATGTAATGCTCCTTATGGATGGGGATACTGAATAAGGGCAGAGACATTATGCAAACTGTTTCTGCTTAAATGTGTAATGACAATGGAACATTATCTCTCCAGCATTTTAGACTGTGAGTTGTATAACTGAACATCAGTTACTATAGATACAAATGACAATCACTTGTTCTAATGACTCTTTAATGGTGTACATGCCCAGTGTTTGCTTGTAGTGTGAATAAACCAGTACATACTGGCAGGACCAAAATCACAAACTGCTCTAATCTTGAGGCCCCTGTTTGCCAAATGAATAAATTGTTAAATTGCCAATATGTCTCGTTTCTTCAGACTTCAATCATCCAATTTAATAAAAGACACCAAACAAGAGTCAATAGCGGAATAAGCTGTTAGGCATTGGCAAGTTTTTCATAGGTGCAACCCACATGCTCAACTCTGCTATTCAACCCACAAATGCATTTAAATTCTCTGCTCCCGGGGCATCAAATAAACAGGCTTTTCAATGGTATAAGATTTATTATCAAGAAGCCTTGTTACAACAAAGAAATAATCAACAAAACACAAATTTCCTTACTTTTTGTCTGGTCTACAGAAAACCCTAATGGTATATTTTGTAGTTACTGTTCACTGTGATATAAGATAGTGACATTTAAGAGGCCACTTCTGGAATACTTATCAAATTCTTATTTGATCTGGGGATATTTGTGACTATATATTTGTAACTACATATATTTAGCTCCAGTGAATTGACTTGAAAGCTAACCTGCTGTCAGAAGCCAATATTTAATATCCAGCCCATAGCCTACGAGGGTTTCACATCTCTGGGTGTTCAAGATATAAGGGACAAAACCTACAGGGTGTAGAAATTTAATGAAGTGAAATCTGTGGTAAAATATCAGAAAACGCACAGATACTGTAATTTCACAAGTTTCTTTTTACCTACAGGCCTGCTTCCTTCGTTGAATCTACTGAAGCCTGATCCGTGCTGTAGTCTACCCAGCATGCAGTGCTCCGCTAAGGCACTGAAAAATTGCAGTCAGGTTTCTCTGCTCCCGGGGCATCAAAGCAGCTGCTCTGCTGAGCCAGAACCAGACACTGTGCTGTTCTGACAGTGCCAGCCTTTGGCTCATCTCACCTGGTGTGTCCTTTCACTTACTGACTCACATCAATGTCGACAAAAAAGTGCATGTGGCAGAATATGAGCCTTTGTGTGATCAATTTTAATCCCCCTTTCAATCCCCCCAAAAAAAAAAGAAAAGAAAAAAAGAAAGAGAGGCCAGTACGGAACTGCTTTTTTACTAGAGTATTCTCTTTGTTAAGCTTTGACTGAAAATAATCATTTTCAAAACATATAGGTCTCAGTAAAAGTAGCAGAGACACAAAACCATCTCTACCTTTATGCAACACTTCTAAACTTTGTTTCACTTTGTGACCCATAACTATCATCCTTTTGACATTTTCTTTTGAGACTGTCTGCCAATCCGCCAATATCAAAGCTTTTTACTGTGTTGATGGATTGACCGTGTTTTCTTCTGTACTTTGCTATGCATTCATCATCCAGGGATGACTCAGTAGCCAAACAAAAGACAAAACGATCTCAGTCATTATGAAGTCACTGGTTTATGCTGTGATTGAGTTTTAGATATTATCTATCACCTTTGAGTTCAACAGAAGATATGTTAATGAAATGTCACTAAATAATTAAGATTACCAAAATACAAAAGGTTATTCTGCTGGGCTGTTACAGAATTTCACAAGTGTAACAGTCTTTCTAGAACTGTAATTTCCCAGCAGAGATAGTTATCTACTTTTTTGCCTTTAAAAATATGATTTTTTTTAGAATCCCAAACATCTGCTGTGTAATGAAAGGCTTCCTCACCATGCCGTCTCCTTGTTCAGTGCAGCAAGACCATTAATTATGTTCAGTAATTGAAGAGGGTCATGTTAGCTAAGATCATATTTCTTGTTTACTTTTTTATGGTCATAAGGGGAAATTAGCCTTATTAAATTGTGTTGCCTAATTTAGCAAGGGTCAGCTCACTGACTAATCAATGCTTTTTTTCCTCCCAGCAACATGTGCTTAAACACTTGGGAGATAAGAGTGATGCCGAAAAGTGGCACCAGTTGAATGCTTTACTTGTCAGAGGCTATTTTCACACATCCAGTCAAATAGTATATTAATGATATCACCTTGCAAAGCTCACTTGTATGAATTTGTTTTCAGTGTAGAAAAGCCAAAATCCAAATCAGAAACTCCATGATCATTACAAGTTACCTTTACAGAGGGAAACTAAATTTGTGCAGTGATTTATCATGTGATTATTACATGGGGATTTTAGTTTTTAATAAGTAAAAATAAAACAAAACAAAACAAAAAACTTTAGTTAGGGTGCAATTAAGAGTAGAAAGTTGTGATTTTCTTAAAGCTGCAAGAGATCAGACTGGTGTTATGCAAGTCTGAAAAGTGCTACGACACATTAAGTTTTATTCATTGCTATTAAGCCAAACTTTTTTGGATATTGTCCTATTGTCAGTGCACACTATTTTAACCCCCATGCAACCACTTGCAATCATACTTCTGTCTTGAGCTGTAGGATTGCAGATTCTGTTGCATGAACAATGACTCACACGTTTCCACCATTAGTGACCATTTTGCTCAGAGACATTTTTAGCCATATGGTGGGTAAGCTAAAGGATGCAGTAGATTAGGGAGAAAAAGAATGATACTGAAAGAAATATGCAGGCTGAATCTGCAGAAGGGCACTCAACGAGGAACTGATGGGCACTTTATTGATGACTTGTATGTTAGTCATTTGTTCAGCCCAGTAAAAATGACATACCAGGCATGTACCAGGTTTCAGTAATATAAGTATCAGGTATTATTTTGATTAACTAAAATAACAAAATGTTATGAAAGCCAGTGGTTGTGAGTAATGCAAGGATAGTGGTTGCTTTTATCCTTTAATATGCCCTTTAATGCAACCCTGCTTTGCTGAATAAGAAACAATGCCAGTACAACTTTTGGCTTGCTGGTATGATTGGGTACTAAGATGTTTAAAGAGTTTGCTTTGTTTTAAGGCATAACAGTGGAAAAAATTTAACATAAAACATCAGTTTTAATTATTTAATGTTTGGAATAATTTCCATATCAAAACTTGCAAATTATAAAAACAGAGATTTTTGCCAACCACCTTTTCCTACTGCAGATTATTTCATCTTGGAGGATCAAACCAAGCACAAATGTTTCACTGTTTCCCTAAACCTGCTGAGACAAAAAAATAAAAAATTACCCATGCCTCATGCTCCCTTTTCTTCATGAACAATGGAGGAACGGAAAAGGGAAAAATTGGTTTTGGTTGCTGCACCTCTATCTTAAGGCCTGCACATTAGTCAAGCAAATAATTAACTCAGAACTCCGCAGTGTACCAAAGCATTGTGGGGTATCCATCCTATAATTGAAATTCACTCATAACAACTACATTTACTGCAAATCAATGTTTCACGTCTGTAGAACATTTTCATTTTCTGCTGTATGTATTGTACCTCAAGTCTGGAAATGATAAAATCCCATGTGCTTTGCTGACGATTTGTATTCAGCACTAGGTTTTTCTGTTTGTTTCTTTTTTTGCCCTACTTTTACAAACTTAACAACTAGTGCAAAATAGGTGGTAATATATGACATATATGTATATATTAGAGAATGGAAAACACAACACTAGCTAGTGGCAGCACAGCAGAATAATATACCTTTAAAGAAACCTGTTCACAAAGAGTTGTGGACAACAGCATGGGCTCATAAAGCTGATTGTTATACTGCTACCTTTTTCAGTTATTGTGTGTACTTAGGAGGATTAGCTTCAAAGCGAGCACTGTTTTATTATGGCCATTAAGCAGTGAATGAATTATTTGCAAATGCCAGGAAGTGACTCTCAAAGCTAGAAACCAATCAAGGTTTCACTGAAAGAAGTTGTCATATGCAAACTGGAAAATTACCTCTGTAAAGTTTTAAGCTTGAGATAATTAGAAAGTAACTGGAGACTTTGTTTATTGAATATCAAAGTTAAACTTTCCATGACTAGATGCTCTGCATTTAAAGCAACTATGTGATTATAGATCTTTTCAGAATACTGAAATGGCAAAGATTTGTAGAAAAATGACCTGAGTTCCAGTTGAATATTGCTTTTTGGCTCATAGTCTAAGAAATAGCACATATATTTATGGCTTTAAGGGCTATTGTCATATTTTTTCTCTGGATTTTCACATGTTTAAGTGAGTTCCATTTAGATTCCGGTTTGCCCAAACACATTTGTCATCTTTTTTTTTGCTGTAACAAGATATAGAAAATAGTCTTTTGTGCAACACTGACAGCTTAAAATATACATTATGCAAAGCCCAGATAAAAATGGAGAGAAAATGCAAATAAGCTCCTGATTATGAACCAGTGTCCTTCTAATGATCAGAAACACCTCAAACTCTTAAAGAAGAGAAAGTTTGCAAAAACTCTGAATTAGTCAGTGCTTTAGGTTTTTAAAAGCTCCTGAAAATGTGGCATCAAATCCTAGATATTTTTCTATAACAAGAATAAATAGCAAATTGCAAGGGCAACAAAAAAGTCCCATTTTAATTTTTTTTGAGAACATCAAGATAATGATTCCCAATTTTGTTATAAAATTTTTACCTGCATTTGTCAGAATATGTGAAATGTTTACTTTTGCCCTTCCTTGCCATGCTAAAGAAACTCTTCAAAAATTCCTAGATGTAGATTGACTCAAAAAGTTAATCCCTTCTAAGTTTCCTGCCTTAAGCCTGCTTAAAAACAAACAAGCAAACTATTATTTATACCTTTATTATTATTATTATTATTATTATTGTTATTATTATCATTAGATTTTGTTACTGGACAACAGCATAAATGTGCTGAGTATCAGCGATATTGTAAGGTAAGGTAAGGTCTCAAAGAAGAGACATAACTGGCTTCTCACTCTACTTCATTTGCACAATGTAAACTGCAGAAGCAATCTGTGATGACGTACAAATATTGAGTTCTGTTCTGCTCGTTTGACACTGAGTGGGCAGCTGACTTCACTGACTGATAAAGTACTTGTATTACATATGAACCAGTTTCCAATTATACTAATGGTATTAGTACAGCAGCACCAGACAACCTCCATCCCGAGAAAACGATCTGAGGTAATGTCACAGTCATCTTTTTTAATCCTCTGCAATTCCATTTATTTAGACTTTTATATCGCTTTGACATCAGAGATTATGAGGTGGGACAAACACGTATTTCTTGTCTCTGGCTGTGGAGTAGAGATTTCACAATGCAAAGAGCAAACACTGAAAGCATTAATGAGTGCGTACAAGTGCAGCCTGTGCACAGGTAGTTCAACAACTTCTTTCAAAAGAAAACACTTGTAGCATTCAAATGACAAAAATTGACATAATTTCACCAGAGTGAGTACTTGGTGTGAATTAATCATCTGCACAGTCTCCGACTTTAGGCAAGAAAGAAATTGTTTCACAGTGGAAAAACTGGGCTATAGATTGGACACGATACTTGCATTATGGCTAAAAATTCTTTATATAAATTAACCTCCTCTGATGGCCTGATTAGTTATAGGTCCTTATAATTAAAAGAAGCTATTAATTACATTTAATCCTATAGTATCATTACAGAGTTCTCTATTCTTAAAATTGACTTCTGACTTAATTAGAAGCAGAATTTCCTGGGTGATTTTGCCAGTAACTGTAATTTCGATGTTATCAGCAAGTGTTGTACATTTTACTACAATTCTGAGGCCAGCCATTATGCCAGAAACACAACATAGGAGCAACTCCTTTAGCTTTTTTTTAAAAAAAAACATTTACAGCCAAATATGTGTTGTTTTAGCAAATCTCTGATTTCATTTAGCAGCAGTTTTCTATCTTGTTTTGTTACTTCCTACAATATTTAAACTGATCTACCTTTAACAACGGCAACTCTTATTTAATGTGTAGAAGTGACAGCTGGCATGAATACATCAAAAGTAATGTCTTATTTCATAACCATCTTAACCCTGATATTACAGTATTTTTGGCCACTTGGAGGCCAAAACATGTTCAATGTTGTCTTAACACAACAAAGAATAAAAGTAGCTATGAGTAACCCCTTTCACTTTGCCACTCTGTTTTAAGTCATTTAACATAATATATTATTATCTTAAAAAAAAAACGTATTGATCGCAGCCACTTTTCAAAGAATCTATTTTTTCTCCATCCTCTTAAGTCAGTCACTCATGCCCATCTCAAAGCACAATTACCGAAGGGACCTGAGAGTGATCTTCAGTTGTTTTACCTGGAGGTAAAAGGCAACAGTGCATACGTTTTAAATCACTAGATGAAGAATGAATTTACAACTCTGATTTGGTCACCCTGAGATTGAAGTTCATTAAATCACTACTCCTGTCAGATAGTGCATATGTAATATTCAAGTCATTTAACAAGCAGAAAAGCCAAACATTTACTGGTTTCTCTTTCTCAAGTGTTGATGTGCTTATTTTTTAGTGTTATACTGCTGTAAATTTGGGCTCAGGCTAGCTGGATAAAACAAGCATATATACATATATGTATATATATATATAGTAGAAGACTTTTCCTCTGTAAGTATTTTTTTGATATTTAACATGTCACTGAAAAGAACACTTGATAGATAACAGTAATGAAGATGACTAATGAGCTGCCAGGCAGATTGTTATAGATCCATAAAATAAAATAAATATCCCACGTGAAATGCACATTAATAGTTTCTAGCCGCAGTATGCTGATATTTTCATGCTACAACATCCAGGTTTAACCGTGCAGACATTCATAATTATTTTTGTGCTTCTTCATCCTTAAGCAAACTACAGCAGGTATTTTATTTTGCATGGCAGAAAGAATGAGGATGGCAATTAATGCTTGTTGTTGAGGATAAGCCGTGGCTATTATCTCCTGCCAAGTGTAAAATTAGTGCGATTATCAGCAATATTACCATGGAAATATAGTTGGACGTGGATAATTTAAAGATGGAAACCTAAATGGGAGTTTTTCAATCAGTCTATCTACACATCCAGCATTCAGCCTAAGAGGCAAGAATTCACAACATGTCAGCAAAGTTAATTACCTCTCTGAATGCCTCCCAGCAGAGTGTGGAATAATAGCATCAGGGGAGAGAATGACTTTTCTTCTGTTGTATTGCTTTTATTGTACAGCACAATCTTTCTTAACCCCTATTTCACTTTAATTAGGCATTTACCCAAGAGACAGAGTTTTTGAAAAACATCTGTGTTCTTGTTATCCCAAGGGCAATAACCTTGCAGTGGGTGTTTCTTATTCTCTCATTGATTACAAAGCATGTTCATCCAGAATTGATGACCTTATTATATGGGGTGGTTTATTGTGTCCTTGGGAAGAAACATTCACCATAAAGATAAGTAAGCTCAATCTTCCACAGCCACTATTGATGTGATAAAGCACTTTTTAGGTCTTTGAAATATGACAGTTATATTTGACTGATATGTAATGGATTTCTTTTCATTAACTGAATTAACTGTATGCAAGACCTCTGAAGCTGAGACTCAAAAAAGGGAGACTTATTTTTTTATTATGAGGAAAATATATACATTTATATTATTAAAAGCACAGTGATATATACACATTTATATGGTTAAAGTCAAGCATGTATATTTGTATGAACTGTTTGCTTTATTTTCATTTCAACATTTATGACTGATTGTGACATGAACCTTATTAAACATACTATCAAAATTGCAATGTTTACAAAAGTGACTGTAATTACATAAAAGAGCTCATCTTGATGGTAAGGTATGTCTAAATAATTTAAAAGTTGAAGATTTTGTGTTTATTTTCAGATGAAGAAATATGAAAATTATCTTCTCAGTTTTGAAGTTGTATTTTATGTCAGACATTCAGATTTCTATGTTAATATTTGATTATAATAGTAGTGTTATCAGATTGTGATTTTGTTTGTTCATTTTTTAAAATGTTATAGGCATTTGTGTGTAAATGATTACTTTCATTTACTTTGGTTAAATAGACTCCACTCATATACACTCCCTTATTCAGGGATAACATTTTCAATAAAAAGCAGCTTTGTAAACTATTTTAAGAATTCATGTGCAGTGAAATAGAATATATTTGCATGACATTTGTCAAAATGATGTGTCTCACTGCCTCCTCAGTTTCATCCAATGTAAAGTAAATTGTAGTCTAAAGCCTTACAGGGCAAAAAATAATGCACTTGATTTCTGTCATATTTTAACAAAGAAACCTGAACCCTTTTTATCTTGTCCAACATCAGATTTTTCCACTGCAGTTACTTTACACATTCTTTGCATTCCATTATTTGTCATTCACTGGATAAAAGGTGTTAACACACATTGATCAGACACACCAGAGAAGTAAAGTGAATTCTTAAACTGATTGTTATTCTCTTTTGCTTATTTTGAATGATTTGCATACATAAATGCTTTCAAAATCAATCGAACTTTGTTGATCCAAACCCTTTGAAAAATGGGGCATTCTGGGAGAATGCTCACTGGCATAGAAATTAAACCCAGAGTTCAAATCAATTCAATTCAATTTTATTTATATAGCGCTTTATATTGTAAGGTAAAGACCCTACAATAATACAGAGACCCTACAATAATACAGAAGTGTATTGTCAAACTATAAAACAAGTACAAGTACTTGGTGAGAAACTGTAGCTTCTTCAATTTAACTTTTGAAAGAAATATTGCAAGGAAATTTTGTGTTTGAAGTTTGTAGCTTTCATTTTTGTAACATGGCTCATGTTTCCATCTGCTTCTCTCCATTTCATTTGGTGTTTGATCACAATTGCTTGTGATTATCATGGATCACTACTGGAGATGGTCTGAAGTCAAACTAACTGTACATAGCTTATCTATATTTAAAGTGCACATGTAGTATGCAGACACCTTTCAACTTAACAGCATTTCAGTTATAACTAAAGAAAGATCGTTATTTCCATCTGCAGTAATTTATATTTAGTGGTATGACTCTGTTCTGGGACCTCCCCACCATTCCACATTTTATGCTTTCTACATGGAAAGCATGAAGCAGGTAGAGGCCACCTCCCTGCCCTTGCAAGTGAATACATGGAAAGCCAAGAGTGGGGAGAGCAACAGAAAGACCCTGGCACAGAACAGAGCAGGTATATGACATTGATTTAAGTCAGACACAGCAGGAAAGATTGAGGCGGGTTGCAAAGCTGCTTATATAGCAAGTGTGGGCAGGCCAAAGCAGCTTAAATAGTACAACATATATGATAGTTACCAAATAGATATATAGAAGGATATAAGATGACGTACTGGCATTGAAATCAGATGATCTGTCAGGACTGTGACTAAGCCTGACTTTGTAGCCTACCTGAACTAATGCTATCCTCAATATTATAACTGATAATCCCCATTTACTGTACCATATGTTAACACTTAAATCGTAATATGGCAACTTTGTGGTTTCACAAACGTAAAACTCTACATGGAGAAATTAAATACAACCATCATTACTACTTTCACCATAATCACAGTCCTCATCAATCTGCTTTATGCGTCACCTGACAAAACCTCTTTGTTGTTCTAGAAATCAATGTAAAGCTCTCACACTTTAGCCATATGGTATGAAAGGCTAATTTAGCCTATAATTTTCTCACCATAAATATTAAAGTTCCTAAAGTTGCTAAGATGGATACCCTCTCTCCAGCAGACGATATGCATGGAATGGGGGAAAAAAGTAAATAAGGATGGAATGTATCTGCTTATAAATTGTCAGGTTGAGTTTGCATTTTTATACTTCTTAATATAATGTAGGTGATATGCTCACAAAATGTGTCAAGCTAAACATTAAACAATAATAAGCATTAGAATAATAAATATCAGATAATAAAAGGGAACATTAACTGACTCCTGTGTCAGTATAAACAACAAGTCTGCTGAATAAACAGTTGCATCAGTCATACGTATATTCCCATTGTCTAAAACAAAGACATACCTTTCAGTGGGGAAGCTGGCACCCAGAAGGTATCAGTCAACAGGGCCCAGTTGACATGACTACCAAATTGGCTGCTCCTTACCTCCTCAAAAATAGAAGTTTTGATGGATTAGTAGTTTGTCTTTGTGATTTTAGAAAGGATTGAAACATTGTTACCACTTATATGTTGAAAATATGTTGATTGCAAGGTGATTGCACAGGTTGCCTGATGGGAGGAAACCTGTCTCCAAACAAACAACAACTGACTCAGACTGACTGCAATCACTCTCACACAAATTGGTTAAGGTTTTCAAATAATGTTGTCTAATTTATTAAAGCAACCAGACAACGCCAATGCATTGCAATCAGTCTCAGTCAGTCTGCACTGATACGTACAACTCGTCTGCAACGTGTCTCTTTGCAATAGGGCACCTGACTCAACTAGTTGGCAACTGGTTGTATTCTGGTTTTATCCTTTAAAAAAAATAAGGTTGCCGAGTGCCTATGTCATTTTACTTTAAATTGCTGTCCTGCAGCAACTATGCCACTATTTGTGGAGGAATTTCTGATGTTTTCTTTTAAATCTTAGGTTCTGACTCAGTGTAAATAGTTGATGTGAATTTCTGTTAAATGTGAATTTCTGTGTATTTAGACAGCAACAGATTTCCAATTTTCACCAATTTATGACAGGTAATTACCATATTAACACATACAGACTGCATGTCATCGAACTTGACCCCATTCATTTGCAGACTGGTAGTAGACTGACTTTGTCTCATTGCTATTTTATCACTGTACTGATGTACCAAAGTTACTCTGAAGATGGCAACTGACTGCAAATGCAATTTTCCCTAGTGTGACTGTAGCATAACTTTTCCTGTAGTGCCACCAAAAAGTTGACATTTGTAATTTTACAGTAAATTATTATTATAAATTATTATAAAAACTAGAAATTGAAAAATATACTTCCTGAATCCCTGTATGAACCCATTCCTACACTAATGGATAACTGTACTTAAGCAAAAATGTTGGGGGCAAATTTTGATGCATGTCCTGTTGTGTACACTCTGGCATTTAAGGTACACAAGTATTTTGTCCATTGCATTTAGACATTTAACTTCTCAATTCTGACTGTCAAGACTGACAAAAAAAATGTAATGGAAGAAAACATGTTATATGCGTACATAGTGTTCACAGGTTTCAGTAATCCTCAGGTCTGTTTCCTCTTTAAGGTGTTACTGTGATATCTTATGATTTGTCACTGCCGTGACGCTTTGCCCTCAATCAAATGAGATGGATGCTGCCTGCAGCTGTTCATTTTGATCGTAGCAGCTGCACATCACATGTCCCAACAATCTCCATATTGCACCTGTTGATTTGCTCTGTCTTCTTGATCCCTCAAAACGTCTCAAATAGCAGACAGGAACCACCAGTGAAATGATTGTCCTTGACATGTTTTTTGACTTTGCCTGTGATGTGTATATAGTATGATGAAATGGAATCTGTTGATTGCTAGTAGCTTCGCACAACAGCAACAACTTATACTTTCAACAGACAAACCTCTTGAAAGACTAGAATGCCTGATGCAAACTAAGCGATGCCAATGTGACAGAAAAATAGCAGTGCACTGGTGTCAGTGTGAGCTGTCATACACTGACAACAAGGAAAATGTCCTGCAGGAATGCACAAAGGCACAGCTTGTTTGTTGCCTCATAATTCATAACCGCTAGTCAAGGGATTAGAATGTGATAAAACCAAACGTTTTAATGCATAGACTATGGCTTGAAGTATGAAGTACAATGATTACACTGTGAATGGTCTCTTTTTACCTCCAAATACAGACAATCAATAGGCTATTTTACACAATGAATGTTTACTGTTTCAGACAAATAGATTATTCCATTAGTCAAATTGATTACAAACAGGTTAGTGGGGTCAAATGTGTTGGCCAAAAAAGCAAATTAGATAAAAGTGCATGGAATCAGTCTGGTGTGCTAAGGTCAATGGAGTTTTCTTGCTTGGTATAGGATTTCAGCTGCTCAAAAATTCAGGCCCTGATTTGCTGTATCTGACCATTTCTTAATGTTGCAAATGTATTCAGTGGATGACAGGTCTGGACTGCAGGCAGATCAGTTTAGTACCTGGACTTATAATGGATCACTGCTGTATTATGTGTAGAACGTTTTTGTGAAATGCACAACACAGTGATCCCAAAAATATGTCTGCATTGCAGAATATGTTGATCCAAAACCTAATTGTACCATTTAACATTAATCGTGGCTTCACAAATGTGCAACCTTACCCATGCTACTTGCCTTTGCAGTCCTATACCATCATTAATGAACTATGTATTGATACAGTATATTGCCAAAAGTATGATGTTGGCCCACCCTTTGCAGCTATAATAGCTTCAACTGATCTGGGAAGGCTTTCCACAAGGTTTAGGAGTGTGTTTATGGGAATTTTTGACCATTCTTCCAGAAGTGCATTTGTGAGTTCAGACACTGATGTTGGACGAGAAGGCCTGGCTTGCAGTCTCCGCTCTAATTCATCCCAAAGGTGTTCTGTTGGGTTGAGGTCAGAAATCTGTGCAGGCCAGTCAAGCTCTTCCACATCAAACTCACTCATCCAGGTTTTTATGGACCTTGCTTGCTGCACACCAACATGACTGGTGCGTAGTCATGTTGGAACAGGAAGGGGCCATCCCCAAACTGTTCCCACAAAGTTGGGTGCATGAAATTGTCCAAAATGTCTTGGTATCTCCTGGTAACCACCAAATCCAGACTCATCCATCAGATTGGCAGATGGAGAAGTGTGATTTCTCACTCTGCCTAGGTGCTTGATTTTATACACCTGTGGCCATGAAAGTGATTGGAACACCTGAATTAAATGATTTGGATCGGTGAGTGAATACTTTTGGCAATATAGTGTAGTCAATATAGTGTAATCTAGTCAGGTGGCCAGTTTATTATGCTGCTTGTTATTATTCAGTGCTGTGCAAAAGTCTTGAGGCACCCATAATTTCTTTATATTTTACTTCCAAGGAGCCAGACTCTTTTTAAAGTGGTCTTGTGCAATAGTTCTCCAGGAATTCTGAAGGTCTTTTAAAGTTTTTCTTTGGAGATTGGCTGCTTTTTCACTCATTTTCAGTCCAGTCCTTAATTTTAGAAGGAAACTTTTTATTGTTTGTTAAGCACCTTAACACCAACCAGCATAAAAGCATAAAAAAAGTACTTAACTCAAAGGATGAACCAGTGCTGTAACTATATCTTTAGGTAGTTTGTTACTAGCAGTGTAATTTATGAATAATGCCAAAGATAACAAAAATTTGATATGCAAGGTGATTTCTGAAGAGCTATTATCTAAAAAACTCAGCATTTCTCAGCATGGTGTGCAGTGTGTCCTTAATAATTTGAGGAAAATGGACAAGTGAAGGACAAAAGATGATGCTGGCCTGAAAACCTACAGCAGATGAACAGTATCTGAAAGTCATACCCTTAAAAAAAAAGTAAAAAAAAAAAAATCCAGCAAAGACCTGACACAGGACGGGCGAGCGAGCGAGAGAGAGAGAGACTTTATTGATCCCACAAGGGAAGGTGGGATCAATAAAGATGTATCTGGTCCTTCAACTGATCCAGCTACTGTTCACTGAAGCTTCATTCAGAAATGGTCTCAGTGGAAGGTTGGCTGTCAAGGAGCCATTCTTAAAGGTAAGGAAACAGAACAGGCTGAGGTATGCCAAATTACACAAGAACTGCACTGAAAATCAGTGGCAACAGATCTTAGAGTAATGAATCCAAATTTTACATTTTTAGTTCAAATCATCAATATGTACAGAGATCAGGAGAAAGGTACAGTGACTACCTGTAGCCATCTGTAAAACACGGTGGAGGCTCAGTCATGTTTTGGTGCTGCATTTCAGCCAGTGATGGAATTATGAACACAAAAAAGTAGTCTGATTTTGATCCACCATGCAATACCATCTGGAAAGTGTGTGATTGGCAACAACTTCAGCATTTTCACCATGACAATGATGCTAAACACACTGCCAATGCAGTAAAACCATACCTGGATAGTAAAACACACAACAGAACACCATCAGTCATGGATTGGCATCCCCAGGACCTGAACTTTAACATTGTTGAAGCATGTTCTGTTCATCTTGACAGAGAACAGAACAAAAGGCAGCCAACATACAACAAAGAGCTTTGGAATGTCCTTCAAGAAGCCTGGAGAACTATTCCAGACGACTACTTAAAGAAATTTTTAAAGAAATGACAAAAAAGCTTACCTAAGACAGTTGAATTGTATAAACTCTGTTTTTGCCTTATATACTGTATTTCCATTTGTGTTTGTACACATTTCAATAAATTGCTGCACCTATTTCCCACATTCTTAGCAAAATATAAAGAAATGAATGGAGGACTTTTGCACAGTATTGTATCATCTTTCACCAGTTTTCACATTTGTGTAGATATTCTTGCCTAGTGTTTTAATGATAACTGACATCTGTGGTTTTCACATCCTCTAATGTTTCCAGCTGTTTATCATACCAGCCATTTGAGTTTTTCTTTTAAGTCTTTATATCACCGCTTATGTTTATATGTTTCTTTTTTCTTTTTTTTTCTTTTTTGCCCTTTTGAAATTTTTTTAAAAATTTGCCTTCCATAGCTTCGGTCCACCATTAAAGACATTACAGTTAGAAAATCAGACAGACGCTGGATATCTAATGTATCCAATTTATTCTCAAATCAGAATATAAAACAATTTTTTTTTAAAGTAACCTAAGAAAACAAAATTGCTGATGTAGATGCAACAGTATGCCACAGTTTGTAAAATCTGTTCTAGTAAAAGTTTCCTTTGGTTGTCCTTATCTGCACTGTAGCTGGCAGTGCACTGCTGGCTGAAACAGGGACAAAAGCAATTTGGCACCACTGGCAGATAATTCATATGGTGCAGTGCTACAGGATTAAACCAGGAACCACTAATGAAATTGAGCACAAGGCTTCTTCAAGGCTATTTTCAAAATGTCCTTGAGCAATCACAGTCACGATTATGATGTGATGGAGGGAAAGCTCAGTTTGTGGGAACATTAAATGTTTTTATTACTGCTTTCCACATCCTTTAAACTTTCAGTGTATTGTAAAATAGAAACCAGTGCCATGCTTAACAATTAAACATTCATTTTACAAGAGTTTGCAAGTAAGAACTATAAGGCACATTTGGATAACAGGTAACAGGAAACAAGGAAATCAACGACCTGCCAATTGCCTTCTAGATTTAGTCTGCCATTATCAATTCGTTCAATTAAATTTAAATGCAAAATATTAAGTGGATAGTTATAGGACTGGGTTATCTTTTGTCATGGGCCACATACACCCCAAACCGATCTCAATGAACCACTCCTTGGCTTAACCATATTGTGTCTGTCAGTATAAAGGCAGATCCTATGTCTTGGCTGTAATTAACAGTTCAGACACCCACTCATGATCTATTCTTAAAGACCTCCAACACAGTGCTTCTTTGTACAAAATACAATGAAAAGTTACAAAATTTTACCCTCCTCTTCTTCAACTTTTAGACTCTACAAAGCCAGACTGGATCCTTTGGTGGACCGATTCTAACCTGTGGGATGCATGTTTGACATGTTGTCAACAGTAACAGTACTACTTGCTGGTTATTGGCAAAAGGAGCAAGTCAAGAAAAAACATCCACATACCTGATTTCTTGATATAGTACAGTCTGTAACAAACTAAAAAAAAAGAAAAAAAAAAAAGAACTTTTTGTTACAGAACACCAACAGCATGAATGAAAGCAAGTAAAAAAAATTCAGACTTTGGTAGTGGACAAGTCGGTTCATGCTAATGTGGGTAATTACAATCCTCTTGTTATGTCTCGTTATGTCTCATTATGTTGTGATGCTGTTATCTTTCCTTACCTCTACACTGTGTCATTAACTGTAATGTGTTACCTTAGCAACTCTAGAACCAAAGTGTCCCAAGCATCCCAGATGCAGCGACCGTAATCACCACAAGCTTTGACACACTGTTAAGCAGAACCTCTGGAGCATTTCAGCTGCTTAAAATTTAATTGTGGCTTGTTGTGGTCAGTTGTGATGAAGATAAATGTCATGATAAATCCCATCTCCTCCATCATCAGGGTTTTGCAGCACAGTACTGGCAGTACTAAGCCTATTTAAATAGCTATACATGAATGTAATCTCAGAGATTTCGGGGTTGTTTTTAATATAGTTAATTAATATCAGAGCTACATATGGAGATTATGCTTTGTGATTCATCACATTATTAAATGTAGTAAAAATATAAAAATTCAGATTTCCAAATCAAAAACTAAGTGATTTCTAGGCTCAATATGGCCCAAATGACAAGTAAGTCAAAGAGTACTTTTTCTCCTTACAAAATAACATTTTGTTTTAAAGTTAGTTAACATGTCATAATAAAAGCACCCAAGGACCAGCTAAAAGCCTTCAAGATCTGACTCCATTAAAACCTGGCCTTTAGTTTCTAACTTGGCCTTTAGTCTTCACAGTTATTAAATAAAGTCTAGAAATAACTTTCCTTTTTTGTGCAGTTATTCCTGTCAGGCACAATGTACAAAGAGCCTCTTTGGGAATTTCTCCAGCATTTTATTTTATTTATCTTTTTTGTGGCTTCTCTAAGAAGCGGAGAGATAGACGACAGAGCATAAACACCTGTTTTTCCACTGCGTGCCACTGTTATTATTCAGCAGGCAGGTCTTGGGCACAGCTGTTGTGTTTGAGGGGGCATGTGATGGCCCTCCAGAGAAAGAAGACAGAGAAGTCTGCTGTTGTCAGCTGTGAGTGGACAGACTTATTTACGTCATAGAGATCCTAGAAATCTCAGTGCACTAAACTCAGATCTCCAGAGGGCAAGAAATCAAGCGATTTAGAGCTTGTGGATGGCACTCTGAGGTTATGACAGGCCTAAGCTGACTCTTGAGACATTTTTTTCTTCTGTGCCAACATAATGTTAGAGTGCAAGAGTTTGAATAGTACTGCCTAGACTCAGGGGAGCTTCAGTGAATGAGGTATCCATTTCAAGCCACAGCATGTCCTGGTGTCCTGCTTTTTCTTTCCTAGATGGAGCCTTTAGTGATACTTCAAGCCAGCAGTAGCAGCAAGAACACTCGTAAACGTGTGGCCTTCCTTGGTGCAGAAGTGACTTCTGTTCCTATGCTTGTGGGAAAAAAAGTAGTATATGCTCTGAATCACTGGCTTGTCACAGTACCTCTACATTCAGTGAGCAGATAAACACAAAAGGCTCCATGTGTTACCATTACGTCTGATGACCTTGAAAGATGGATTACAGCACCTTTGTAAAGCTGCAACAGTAGCATTTAAGATGAAACCTTTGGGGGTTTATTAGTTTTGCAAATGATTTATAATTTAACTAGAATTGAATTATTGTAGAATAAGAAAATTATGGAAAAGTTAGAAATGAATTTTGGAAAACTAGTGGTATCAGTTTCGCTAAAATAAAGAAGGTATAAAAAAAATAGAGCCCCCACTGTGAAACAGGTTGAACCGGTCATTGCCTGCATTTTAAAATTGACATTGCAGCCAGCTACAACAAAATAAATACATTTTAATAAATTAATCATAATCAAAGTAGATATAAAAGTAATGATTACAAAAGTAGAACAAAGAAAATGTATCATCTCATCCTCAAGCCTTATAACCAAATTTCCCAGAGGAACCTTCCCGAGGGATTAATAAAGTTCTATTCTATTCTATTTCTATTCTAGCCTCTCTCTCATCCACTGTCCAGACTGCTCCACCTCAGTCTGCAGCCCTCCTCAGCTCTGCTCCTCAGGCCTGAAACCCATCTGATTTGGATACTCTGCTCTGGATTTCACTCTTTATTTGCTTGGATTAGTTCTCCACGCTCTGGACTCTCTGCTCAGTTTAGCTACAGTTCCACTGCTGCTCTACATAGCAAGCAACCCACCACCCGGTTCTCCATGCGTCCAGTCACACATTCTGCCCTGCTCTGCAGTACTTAGTCATCCTTTATCTAACTACCGCCCCCTATATATTTAACTATCAATCTGATCTAGCTAGATCTGGCTCATATTATAGCAGCCTTCAAAACGTATTGCTAGGCAACTGGGCATGACCCAAAGGCTGAGCACAGCATTTTACATTAATTTCTATGAGGTCAATATGATGTCCTCGGATGTTCTAATTATAAGTGGTTGTAGTTTTTTTTTTTTCTCTCTTTTTCCTTTGAATGGCCTTTGTATTATTGTAGGGTACAATATAAAGCGCCTTGAGGCAACTGTTGTTGTGATTTGGAGCTATATAAATAAAATTGAATTGAATTGAATTGAATCCCACATGCCCCAAAATTCCCTATATGATGAATAAACCAATTTCAGCAAAAGTCATGAAACATGACATGATGGGTTTGTATTTTAACAGTTACACTAATTTTAAAATGCCAAGGAGTCAAAATGACATCCTTGCCAGTTCTAGTGTTAAGGTACTTCTATATTGGTTTCCCTTTTCATGTGATGAGGCTACATCCATCTTTTATATACAGTCTATGCTGGATGCATATAATTTGAAAGAGTGCCATTGTGTTGCAGTATTTGAATTGTCGGGTTTAGTGTTTTTGGAGCTGAGAAATTGGGATATATTCACCTCTGCCACTTGGAGTTTGACCACAAATTTGTCTCATGTGAGTACCTACAGAGAATGAAGTGCAATGTCAAATTGCCCTTCAAAATCCACTGAATATTTCAAGGGGGAAAAAAGTTGATTTTGATTTTAAAACCTTGCTTCAAGGGAGACTGAGCCTTCAGGTGCCTCCTGGTAAAGGCTGTGTATGGATTTGCATGATAAAGGAAGGAAAAAACAACAATTTTGGTGAAGAGTACTCAGAAGTTCCTGAGTTTTGTATTAATAAAGGAAAATCTGTGAGGGATCAGCATGAACATGAGAATAAAAAAATGGCATTGGAAAACTATGTGGTAAGCCATAAGTAGATCTTAATATTGAGATTCAAGAAAGCATTGTAGATTTTTGTTTAACTAAATTGATTTGTGCTGATTGAACTAAAAAATTCATTGTATTTTTTTGTGCTTCCAGTTATCCAATTCATGGTTATGGTGGGTGTTACATCCACCGACATTTTGACCTCTTCATGAAGGAGAGCTGCTCTCTCTCCCTGTCTGTGTTCCAGGTCTTCCACACCTGACTGCCACAGTTGAAAAGGATTCTGCTCGTTAGTGGAACTGCATCTGGCTCCAGCAGCAAGTTCTCCTGGCTCTTTGGCCACTGGGCTCTGAGATGTGTGGTTGTTGGATCAGTGCGCTTCAGTGTTACTTAAAGAGATCTCAGGAGGTGAATTGTTGCAAACTGGTGGGACCTGTCCTGCTCTGTTCTGTTAAACTTGTCTGTATATTAGTGGAATCTTGGTAGGGGTTCTCTGCCATTTTATTTAGACAAGTTTTCTCCTGTTTTGTGGCCAGCCAGGGAGCTTAGACATTGTTTTTGTTGATTAATATTTTTTTGCCGATATAATCTGTATGAACAGCTCTGTGCATGTATGAATTTGTTTTTGGCTGGTAAACCTTTTGTAATCTGGTGTCCTTGTAAGATTTCTACACACTAGGAATACATCCGACACATCCTAGGGTGCTACTCATTACAGGTAGCCATGGCACACCAGTTTGAAATAGACTGATTATCTATACATTGACCCCTGTCATTTCATTTTGCAATTTAAGCTCAACAAAAGGAAACATTGGATTTTTGCAGGGTTTGGGGCTTTGGCTTATATAAAGACTTTATTCTTTGGTTTAGGGGACAGTGCTTCTCCCTTCAAACCAAAAACATTGCAGACAGCAACATATCATTTAAGTTTGACTTTTCACACATACCCCAAATATAACCTGTAGTAATTTAAACAAGAAATTATGTGATACTAATTAATAGAATTTGGTTTTAATAATGAAATATATTCAAGATATAATTACTAAAGTGGTATGTAATTTGGAACTATTATGTCATGTCATATTTAAAAATATATTCAAAATTTACACCATGAAGTTTTAAGAGTTACCAGGGAAGAGAACTGACACTAATGCTGAAGGCAAGTTATAGAAAAAAATTTAATTTCTTCTGGGATGAGATTTATGGACTTGGGTTGAAGAATGTGATCTTGGCTTACAGTCCAGGGTCAAAAGACTGACTGAATTAACAGCCTGATTCTAGACAAAGAATTAGATTACTTAAAAGAACAGGCAACAAAACAAAATGTGTCTTTATCCTGCATTATTTAAAAAAAAAAAAAGTCATATTCTTCTCTTAAGTTGCTAGTTGCTTCCACCAAGCTGTCCACCTACTGAAACACTTTAAAGCAACAAATTAAGTTAAAATTAGTTACTAAAAGAGAGAGAGACCAAGTTAACTTTGTACCACCAGGGTGCACTTGCTCAGTATATACTCCTTCAGTGACAGTCCACTCTTCTTTTTCTTGGTTCCTTTTCCCCAAGCTATTATAGAAAAGGACCCTAAATCCACACCAATTAATTCCCCCCAAGAACAACTCCAAATATCTGACAGCTGGACTAGAAGGAAAATCCCCACTCCTGCATCTCGCATGGGCATGGTTTGTATCAGCGACTAAGTGAGCGCACCTCCCCACCACACTAGGTTGAGTGTGTGGTGGGGAGGTGCACTCACCTAGTTCATTCTGTGCAGTTTGTAACTGTCACATGAATATTTGAGTTCAGTCTCACATTTGAGTCATTTTAAAACGCTATAAATGAGGATAACTTAGCCCAGAAGAATTTGGTAAAAGATGCATTTAATGTAGTTTACATTACACTAAAATCAATACAGAAAAGAAACGCTAAGTCACAGCTACAGGCATGAGCAGCAGAAAATGACAAAGAGCTGCTGTAACGACTATATTTTAGTCAGTCTTTTTCACAATTTCATTACTTGCAAATGAGCTATAATTTGCTATATATACTATATATATATATATATATATATATAAATAAATAAACTACTTTCACTTGGTATTAACATCTGTCTATCTTGAATAAAGATCTTAAAATCTGATCAGCTGGTCAAATGTCAAGCTTTTAGCTTTAAGTGTTTTTATTTAGCTGCCTATATTCTGACCTCTGACATTGCTTCAATACCTAATTTTCATCCCAGAAGTTCTAGTGACTCCATTGCTTGACTTTTGAGCTCTTTAGTTTAACAGAATGTCAAAACACCTAAAGAGTGAAGTTTGGCAGGTATTTGTTAAAAGGCGCACACATAATGCACTTTTACTTTCAGCATTGATCAGCTCACATCAAGGAACCTTTTAAACACAAATGCTGGCTGAGCTAAACTGCCTCACAAAATGCTCCATTTACCTTTTTAGTTGGAGAAATGTTTTTTCAGGGAGCACGAGTTTTAATGGATCATCAGAGAATTGTACAGCCTTTTAGCAGAACATTTTTTCAAAATGAAATGTCTATCTTTTGAAATATAGGAAGTGACTTTTAGACAGTTGACAAATTAAAGAAAAAGAAAATCCTTAAATGTTTTATCCCTAAAATGAGGGAATCCAGTGGCTATTTTTCTGACACTAGGTCATTGAAAATCAGTGCAAATCTGTTTTGAGTGATTAATTAATAAATTTCACTGGTCATTGGGACATAATGATTGCATGTAGAGTCACCAGCAAGGCTTGATATACTGCTACCACCATTTTTGCTATTGTGGAATTTCCCATAAATTTCAATTCAGCATTCTTTGAGTGTCATCTGTCCTCCTTACACAATGTCTCTGGCTAGACAGTTTTCAACTAAAATCACAACACCAAACGAGGGAATATGATTCCAATAAGGAGAGATCATTTGGAAGACTTGAACATGATTTATGGAGATAGAGAAATTAAGGCAAAACGGAATCCCAGCGGTGACAGGATTTAGAACAGGGACCCCCCAAGAGTCTAGATGCTGGAGGCTTGGATGGAGCTCTGAGTGACTCAGGTGAGGAGGAGATGGGGAGGAGATGAGTTGCATGAATGAGAGTCTGAAAGGTAGAATGACAGAAGAGCACTGAGATTTAAAGCATTTAAGTGGAGGCTAATTGGCTCAAAGAAGGCAGGCAAGAAGATAATTGGACTAGTGTAATGATGTCAGTATTGAGTTCGACAGCGTGGGAAAGTGGACGTGATGTAAAGAACAGGCTAGCAGCCGAACACCCAGGAAAGCTGCAGATGAGTGATTACAGATCTTCCTTATTGAACTTGCGCATAAGCTTCATAAGGAAGAATGGTGTTTCATACCATCCATATAGTTTTAGAATCAATGATAAAGGTGCACTAAAGCTGTTTTGGCAGCATGTGGTGGCCCAGTACCTTACTAAGACAAAAATTTTCTTTATATTTTCGCCATGCTAGAGGCATGACAGCATCAGTCAAAAAAAAAAAAATGAAAAATGAAATTGCTATCACTTGGACTTTTTAAGTCTAGTGCCACTGTGAGGGTGACATTTGGCTTTGACTAAAATGTCTCAACTTGTATTGGTTGGATTAAATGTGACATTTGGTGTACACAATTTTGTTCCCTTGAGGACTAAATTTAAAAACTTGGACGGTCACTTCAATGTTTATATTGCACCATTACGTGTCATTTGTGGAGGGTGTTGGTTTCTGGACCAAAATGCAGACTAGTCAAATGGAGTTAATAAACAAACAAAAAGAAGAAGAAAAAAAAGAACCTTTATTTTGTATAGCTGATGCCCAACAGGCAACAGAAAACAAAGTCCATAAATCTGAACAGGAGGAACACGAGGGGAAAACCTCACAGGCAGACAAAACAGTAAGTATGACACAACAAAGAACACAAGCGGAGTAAGGGTTTAAATACAGAAGAGGTGATGAGGGCAGAGTGGAGACACCTGGGGAACTACATACAGCTGAACTATATTTGATAACAAGACATAGGGAAGTAAACTAAAAACAAGACAAGGACAGATGACCAAAATAATACAGGAAGTAACTAAACATGGAATCACTAACAGAGATGAAAACTTAACAAAAGGCACAGGGAACAAAGGGGAGGCAGAGATAAACAAACATAAAAAAAAAAACAACAAAGATATGAAGAACATAAGACTAAACACTGAGGCATTACAATTATAAGGAGAAACCAGAAAGCAATAGAATAAGGAAAACATCAAAACCCAAACCCAAAACAACTGGGTCAAAGACCTAGGACATGACAAGTTAAAAATTCAATTCCTCTTAAACTAATGACACTTCCATGAGCTCTAGCTGTACTATGTATCCGCAAATGTTTGCATGTCTAAGGCGGTGAACCAGATAAATAGTGTGAACTTTCTTAACATTACATTACTTTTTAGCTCAAAGTACCAAAACCATGTTGATTCTTTACTGTAGAAAAATTAAAGACCATGTAAAGTTCTGGTTAAGTGATGTTCTGGAAATTGCATACACACAACTACAGTACACATTCCAAATCAATAATTCAATATTAGATTTTCAAAAATATCTTTTTTCTCTGTGATGATGTGTAATTATGTGTAATTATAATTAATCTTATTTTGCATAAACACTAAGAAGTCTAACAAATGAAAAATATACCTAATCAGAAGAAATAGCAAATGTAATTAGAGATTAAATCTGCAAGAGCTTTTACACACACACACACACACACACACACACACACACAAACACACAAACACACACACCTGTCACATATACACACTCCCACTTCGCTCTGTCTCACTGGTTTTCCTGCCACCCTGGAGAGTTCACTGCTCTTGCTGTTTTAACCTCCAGCCTGGGTTGTCCATGCTGCGTACACTGCGTGTCACTCAGTGAACTATTTGTTTGCCACTCATTGCTCACTGCCCTGCTCCTGTCCACATATGGCTCCCTGCAGGCAACAAACCACTGGAGAGATTTCACATCACAAGACCCGTGTGCACAAGCAACTTCCCCTTCTAGCAGCTGGTAATTTGCTCCAGACAAGGCATCTCTGCTCCCATCAGTGAGATAACTCTTTATTCTTTTTTCTCACCCCCACCCTTCCTTCTTCTCACTCCCTTTCTCTTCTTTTCAACAGCTCCACATGCTCTGCATGCAGAATGACTCACCACACAAGGTGCTTTCAGTGATAATACTGCAGCAAATAAAGACATCTATTTACACTTTACAAGCAGATTGTAATTAAAAGTCAACATCAGGAATAGCGTACTTCCCTACCACTATATCAAACCTATATAAAGATGATAGAACACATGAATTACAGAGTCAAGATTTTGGTTTCATGCCAATGTAACAACTGGAAAAAGGGCAAACAGAAAATGAACATGTGTTTTCACACTGATGTGCTCTGATAAAAAAAGCTCAATTCTCACTCTGCTGCACTTACATTCTCCTTCCTCCTTTTTCTTTCTCTGTTGTTACCTCAGCCTTTCTCCTCCATGGTTCCCCATGTACCAAATTACCATCTTATCAAATCTTTTCTTTGTAGCCTGTCTTTAAGGACATCATATTCTTTAAAGAATCACAGTACTTCTTAAAATAAGCTAGGTACCTGCATTATTGTACTTATGAATACCTTATTTTAAGGGATTGACACATGTTTTCCAACAAAACCTGTAGCAGAGGAAATGTTTTTTTAAAAAATGCACTGGCAAATTGTGATATTTATTATAATCACCATGATCTCAGTCTACCATGCTAACATTTGAATAATAGTCCCCATGTACAGCGGATGCCAGTGTGATTTGTTTTGCAGGTATCTTGTCATAATTTAAATTTTTACTCAAATGTGCAAATAAATCATACTGCTGTCCTTTAGATAACCTTTAGAAAACTTTTTGAGACATGTTCAGGCATATTTGCATTCATGTCTACACCAGACATTTAAGTCCATCTTTTAGTATACAGCTTTATTTTTTACTACAGTATCAGATTTTTCACTCATTTCAAGGACTTAAGGAAAAGCCTTTTTTGTCCAAACTGAACACACACACACACACACACACACACAAAAATGTTTGCCAGTCTACATGTAGTGCAGAAATGGACCTTAGCCCAAGCAGCAATGATGGCTCAAACAGACAAAAATATCGTTGAAATAAAGAAAAAGAAAAGCTCAGATTTTGAATCCCATTGACGTAAATGCAACTTCTATGCAAGAATAAAAACAAGAAGTTTTTTCTGCTGATGGGTTAACACTAGCTTCTGATGCTATTTCACAGAGGAATAATACATTTATTGATGAAATCATTAGTTTAGTTATGTTAAAAAAGTCAATCATTTCCATGGGTGGTACTTACTTTGAAACTTCCACACTGTTGCTGCAGAAAAAATAATTTTAAGCTTTGACAGACTCCTGACCTTCCTGCTTTCTAAAATGAACACAATTATACAGAGATACATTTCAAGTCTTCATCGCCACCGCATGTGATTTACAGTGTATTTTGTCATCCATGTACTGTATATTCTTCTCTGTCATCAGTCTTTGAGAAATATTTCTACAAGGAAAGCATTTAAAAGTATTCCTCAAGCTGTCACGGTGAAGCACTGGGGTCTTTATTATTCAAGGGGGAGAAGCCCAATCCTAATGGCTGTGCATGCTAATTGTATCAAGGTTACTTATAGTTCCACTGCATGATTAAGCTCTCACTTTGCATTATTTCAGGTGGATCACTGATACAAAAAACTCCCTCTCATCTACACACTGCTTCTATGACAATGCATTACATCAAGGCAAAAAAAGTATTTTTTTTAAAGCCCAGTTACATACTCATTAATTGCTTTTTTGTTTAATTTAAGCCTGACAGTATTCTTTTAGACTGAACTACAACTGATGACAATTTCATTGACCTCCAAAGGAAAACTTCATGATACAGTAAAATGCATTTCTTGTATGTAGTTACTGGGCATACCAAGTTTGATGACCAATAAGGAAATGGACTGCAGAATATGGTCATGCTTTCTGAAAATAATGTTAGTTATAACCTTTTTTCACACATTAACTCAGGGAAAATGTGTGAAAAAATGTTGTCCTTGCTTGCATTTGGGACACATCAAGCGCTCAAGTCAGCTGCCTCCTCACTACTTTGTACTTAGGAAGCATCCTTGCTGTCACACAGTGTACAGGAAGCAACACAGATGATGACCATCACTAGCTCTATATTTACCAGACAGTTGCCTGCACTGAATCTGCATAATCAGACATCATTGGAACTTTCTACTAGGGAGTGCAGGTAAAATGTGGCCTCATTCGCCTCTAATGTAATATCTAGAAAAGCTCAGGGCTGCATTGTATCCTTATGTTCAACATGTTGATATGCAAAGCTATTAGTCAATGGACATAATACCTTTTAGAATATTCACCTCTCTCAGTGCTTTTCACTAAAAGCCACGATCCTCTATTCACACCATATTTATCCAACACATCCACACATTGATGCATGGTGGCAATTTGGGGTTAAGTATCTTTGCAAGGAGACTGCAGACAAGTGAAGCTGAGCATAGAACCAATGGTCTTTTGATTATTCAAGCAACAGATCTTCCAGGTCCTGTGCCATAGCCTGCCTTTAACGGTACAGCTGCCATACAAGGTGCTCACCTGCCATCTGGAACAACTTTGGGTTCATGGACACTTGGAGAGGAGGATCAAAATACTGACTCAACCTTGTGACTAGTGTACAACCCACTCTTCCACCTGTGCCACAGTAAATGAGCACTGACGAAAACATAAACTGACGTCAGCTGAACAGATTTGACAATGCTGATCCATTAAGAAGCCTTTGTCATGTTATAACTTACTGCAGATGACATTACATTGCCCCGATCCTGGCTTCCTTCCACTGGCTCCCTGTACGGTTTAGTATTTATGTAAAGATTCTACTGATCACTTTTAAAGCATGTCTGGCTCAAAAAGAAATGGTGACCCCATATTTGCCATTTTGCATATGATGATGAAAGAAAGATGCTTTTCCCATCAGAACCCCTGATGTTAGAAATAATGTGGTGCCATTAATGTGATGTCTAATTTTGTAGTTTTTTTAAACTGATGTTAACCAGACAATAATTGTCTTGTTTATCATTTCTGTTCCCCTGCTTTTATCTTTTTATTGATATTATTATTGCTTCAAATTTGTTTGCTTTTTCTTTTTACAGTTTTCATTAATTTTGTTTGTTTCTTTTTGTAAACTCATTTTTTAAAGTTTCTTTATAAATATAAGATTCTTCTTGTACGTATTTTTCTACTTCTACTTTTTTTTAATCCTTCTTATTATTATCATTATTATTATAACAGCTATACTAATTTTTCTACCTTCCCAGTATGTTATACGTTTTTAAAAATACAGTGTGCACAAGCTCCTTATGCCACCCACAGCAAGCAGTCCAAAAATATACTACAGTTGGGTCCCTGTGGTAATTCTAACCTACAGATGAGCAGAGTGAGGTGATAACATGCAGTCATACTCTCATATGGTGTTTAAAAAAAGACAGTAGCTATTAAACATATTGGATTTTTCTGAAATGTAATTGCTGCATGAACAGCAGTAATAATTAACAGTCACCGTATGCACTTTAAAATGTTTTTTTCTTTATTCTGTATTTGGAATTGAGACAACTGATCCATGAAGCTTAAGATTTTCTGAACTGTAGGAGGTTGTCTGTAGTGAATGTATGACTTGTTGTGCTCAATGATCAAGTCAGTATGTTGTTTAGCAGTTATAATGTTTTATTCGCTTTCTTTGCCAACTTAATGATAGTTTATTCAATATATTTTATTTAAAATGCCAGAGTTGGTAGCCATAGAAAAGGTGAGGATTTTCAGTAATTAAGAATTTGTTGGTGTCATCAGTGGGAAAAGTCAGGGCATCAGTCATTAAGAATCCTTATAAGGGGATCAAATTTTCAAAATCAAAATTTCAAAATTTCTTGGTAATCAGTATGACATCTGCTAATGATTTTTCACTTTCGATCAAACTGGTGACCTGACCAACAGATAAACTGTGCAGCCCCTCAAGCTTTACCACTTGCTAGGAATGCTGAAATTTAAGATTTTATGTTCAAGCCTACTTGTGAGGCAACCAAGAAATAGTCCACCAAAACCCATGCCCCGGGAATCAAACACTCCTCTCTCTAGCCCAATGAATTCAGGATGACCTTCTTGGAGCCCGTTTTTAAGCCTATAAGGGCAAGTGTTTGATACTTACATATAGATTTTTCAGTTGAGTTTCCCTTATAACATTTTCTGTCTTCAGCAGGTCAAAAACTCTATTTCATGCAGTCTTTAAAGGCCACCCAAAAGCCTCCCTTTAAACAAACAGTGACACAGGCCAAAATGCATCCTTAGGTGGATTCTGAGTGTATTTGTGTGTGTATGTGTTTGAAGTGGGCAGCATGACAGCTTGGACATTTGAGAGGTCACTGGTTGACCTTGAAATCTCTCTCTTCCGCCAAGATAAGAGTGTGGAAGGGAGCCACAGACAAGAAGAGCACTTGGTCTGGCTTATCCTCTGCTCTGTGATGTCTGCTGTTTAATGACCAGTTTGCAGGGATTTGTGCCCTCACCTACATCAGCCTGTAGCCAGACAGGGTGACAACTCTGCATCAAAGGTTTGAATCATCACAGTCATCGCAGACAGGTAGCTTGATATTTCCCCTTTGTGACCCTGGCAGCATCATTAGGCAAAAAACCCTTGAGCAATAAACATATTTTGATAATTCATGTCTGGAGGCATGTTCACAATGCTACCTGAATAATGTTATCCACACCGAACTCTTCTTCTGTCTGATGTGGCTGAATTATGACCAGGTGGTTTAAGGCAGAAGCAATGCTGTTACAAGTGGATAATTATTATTATTGTTGTTCCTGTTAACCAGAAAAAAATGTTTGCCCCTATGTTGAAGAACAAAAGCAACTAATATGACATGTAAAATTGTGAAAATTACACCCTTTGGGTACATAGATTTTATTAAATGCAGACAAAAATGTCTGAATGTTTTGATTTTTTTTCCTTCTCCCAAGGGGGTCTTGAATTTACAGAGTAATTAGTTGAGTAGAATGTACCCTCTAATTTTCCCCCAGCCCATCCTGCTCTCCTCTGCAGCAAAGTTTACATTTGGTAATGAATTAAGAGCCTTGCGCTATTAAAGGGGGGTTTTGCTGACATCTCTATAAGCTTAAGATAAGCTGGGCCTAAATCAAGAAAAATGCAGACCAAGCACATTGCAGTCCAAGGAAATCTTAGCGAGAAAAGCTTTCAGCAGAAGATAACAGTAGGTGTATTAGCCTTTGCATTACCCATAAAACATCCTGGTTTGCCTTACTTTGAAAATGCTTTTAGAGGGAGTCCTATAAAATTAGAAGATCTGAATGGTTTTATGTTACTGTTTTATATAAGAAAAAAGCTATTTTAAATACAATTTAGTTGCAGGATTAAAATCTCCAAGAATTTTATAACAAACTGATTATTTGTCATAGCTTATGTTGATGCTATATAAGAGGTCCATTCAAAATCAACCATTTCCAGTACAATTCTGCAGCTATAGTGCAGTCAGTGTTATATAACTAGAGACTGTTTCTGCCTCTCTCTTCCTTGCTACCAATACTATATATACCCTGGAGATGGAAGGTCACAACAGCAACAAAGTGTAAATTATATTTTGTATCCTTTTGTGTAAGTCCAAGTTATTTTGCTCTCCAGGCTTGGTCCCTGATGTTACTATCTTCCCCAGTCATTACATGAACTGTATACACTGACTTTATATTGCCTGTAGGCTTATATATTGACAGGCACTGTATGCCTATGTACTGCAGAGAGGCAAACTTTGATGTACAAGCTGACATCTGACAACTGACATCCAACGTATGCTGGCAGCTATAATCTTCTGTCTTTATCACACCTCTCCCTTGTGAAAAAAGCCGTTACATCATCCACACAGCAGTCTGCATTTGGGAAGTGTTCATCAAAACAAATGAGGGCAAGATGAATGTGAATTAGCTCCACTGTAGGGGTCAATAATGTTAATTATGCAGGAAACTAGCAGTAATAGGAGTGTTATCTTAAGACTCAATTTACCTTGTAGCCAAAACAATTAGTGGTGAGGAGCTGTTTCCTGGCAAGTCACAGGTGTGATTCACACAATAATCAATCTGCCTATAGATCCTTGTTAAAATGTCTTTGAGCAAGACACTCAACCCTCATTTGTTAATAAGGGCTGTCT
Source organism: Heterochromis multidens (assembly GCA_015108495.1). NCBI lineage: Eukaryota > Metazoa > Chordata > Actinopteri > Cichliformes > Cichlidae > Heterochromis > Heterochromis multidens. The sequence continues at coordinate 1,211 of VUQS01066882.1, read as the reverse complement.
CTTCTGGTCATAAGTGTGCATGTCAAAGAGAAATGTAATTTATACCCAATGCTTGTATTATATCTACAGTAGGGTGATTTGCTATGTCTCAAAACAATACTGAGTATTATTTTTAGAAGCCTACTATTTTCATAATTATTGTACAAAAAAATACCTCTATTATTATTTTTTTTTATCTCAAACGTACAGAACATTGTGCCATACTCGTGCCAGTGGCTGTCAATCAAGCTACGACCTTGAAGCGCTACTGCCAATTAAATTTAAAAAACAGGGAAAGCAAAATGTTATTTTGAAGATTAATTTTTTTAAAGATCTCCTTGCAGCAGCCACATATGATTAGCTGTACCTTTTTTTTTTTTGTTTGTGTACCCATTTCTGCTCCACATTAAGAGAAAAAGTTAAAAAGGTGTATTTCTAAACAGCATGTTCAGAAATCCTATGTCTCTGTTTACAAAGTAACAAATCTAAATCTAACTAAAAAAAACAACACCAAAAAACAAAAAAGAAAAACAACAAAACAAAAAACAACTATTTGATCTGCTACGTCAAAGATTTGGTTAAATTTAGACAACTATTAAATTTCCACAATTTAATGATTCAAGTTAGGGAAGATGGATTGTTAGCTTGAATGTATTCTAAAGACCAGATGTTTAGACCCCCAGTTTCTTATATACATGTATATTCTTGTTTTTCCATATTTTACATGCCCAGAATAAAACCATGTTTAAGTAAGCCATTATATTCAAATGTAGAGGACAGAACAATAGCTAGCAAGCCACATTTGACTAACTGTGATGTTAAAAGCATGTTAATTTTGGCTAGTGTAAAATGATTTCCAAAGTTGGACATTTAATAGCCTCAACATGTCACGATGAAGATGTGATGTGAAAATCAGGATAATGCATTTTCATACGGTTGCAATTTGTCAGTCATAAAGTAGGCCAGCCCTAGAGCATATGCTGCTTTATCATCTATATTTTTCTGTACATGGGACTGAACTGAAATTAACAAATTAGTGTGGATTAAAGAAAGCTTAAAACTAGCATTAGGAAAGTATTTACTGAAGTCAGAGAGCAAATGAGCAGTACGATAATCTTTTTTTGGAGCAGAGGAGTTGCCACCTGCTGGCTATTAGGAAGCATGCATGTTTAAGTCTTTGGACTTAGGTTGGGCTGGAATTACTTGTTTAATACTGCCATTTAATGTAATAG
>VUQS01066879.1:0-14593 GCA_015108495.1 Heterochromis multidens | reverse complement strand
ACAGAGAGAGGGGACGAGAGAGAGCGAGGGGACGAAAGGGAGACAGAGAGGGAGACACTGGGAGATGGAGAGGGGAGGAGGGCGAGAGAGGGATACAGAAAGAGGGAGAGGGCGAGAGAGGGATACACTAAGGAACTAAGACTAAACACTAGAGAGACACAAGGAGATAAATGCAAACATAAACCTTACATAATCTTGGAACTTAATAAATAAACCAAATTAGAAAGTCCACAAACTCGGAACACTGGGTCCACCGGACCCAGGACCATGACAGAAATAGCATCACAGAGACATGTTGCAAAAGTTCGATTATATTAAATGAAGATCATGGTGCCTGCTATAATTGGTAAATAGTGCAACTATAATGAATGCTATTAAGCTGCTATTGAGGCACACTGAAAAGCCTCATCAGTGAAAAACATTTCTAATCATTACTCTAAAATGAGTAGTGCAGTCAGAAGTTCTAATTCTAATATATTTGTTAAAGATGTATAGCGTGAGACTGCACTGTCTCTCCACGCTGTATAACATCTAATAAAGGCAAAAGCAGCAAAACATTATTCTCATAAAGAAACTGTGGAGGTGACTAAGAATAATGAGTCAGGCAATGCTGTTCCCAGCCAGCCGAACGCCCATGCTTTTCCCCTTTCTCAGGTTTTTGTTTTTAATCATCTGATACTGACACTTTCAGCCTGGTTTAAAATGTATGAACTTTATTAGAGGTCTCTGCTTTTTGAAATCAATACTTTTGCAATTTGGCAAGTCTCAGAGAGGTTAGAAAAATCACATGCTGCGATTTATTTGGTAAATGCCATCTTACAACAGTGCACTTTAAACTCGTTGCAGTATGGATTCTAGGGAGATAATGATAATAAATTACACTCACAAATTATTCTTTTTTATTGGCTTGGGATGTCAGTTCTGATCCACTTGGGCTCAGGATGAATCCTACTGACTTTGGCGGACCCCTGGTTTTTCCCATGAAGTTTGTTCCATTTAGGCATGGTCCCTCAGGGTGAGTTGTAATCACTTTGGTGTTCCTGTGACTTTTAATCTAACACCACCGTAAATCCATCCAATTATTGGCCATACTCAGTTTACTTGAAGATTGCCTGGGGGCTGGAGCTTAACCCAGCTAGCACTGAGACGGGGTTGCCAGTCAATTACATCCATATTAAAACAGTCTCCGTCCAGACAAGCATTTTATCACAGTTTCAGAAACAATCTTCCTCTCTACTAACATGCTTGTAAACACATATCACGTACACTGGACATGTGCCCCTTAGACAAGAAGCAGAGGGTTCATAGACTACAGAGGACAAATAGCAGTGGTATAAAGTAAGACTAATGGTTTCTTTGCCAGGACCAATGGAACAATTAGAGGAATGGGCTATGAACACCGAAAATGCATAAAATATTATTTTAAGTGTTATATGAAATATAAATATAATGGTAACATAAAAATATAATGATAACATAATCTAAATTTAAAAGGAGCCAGTTGAAGTGGTTCAGGTATCAACACCAGGCAACACCAGGCTCGACTTAAACATTGGTCTTCTAAGTCTGCAAAACAAAGTGTAACTACACCTAGAATTTAAAGGATTTAAAGTATTTCCAGTATTTACCTAATTAATTTGCACTAGTCTAATTTCAGTTCAGTGTGAGAGTCTTTACTGCATACCACTGCAATTTCTAGTCATACTGTAATTTATATGACATCATTAAATGGCACAGGAAATTGTTAGGGTTAGGGTCAGACTAACATCCACAGTCGAAGTGATTCACTCATTGTGCATTGCTTTGTCAGTTGGTTGGTCACTATTGGACATTCTAGGCTAGGTACCCTGTAATCTATTTACTACCCTATCATATGTCAACCAGTGTATCATTTGCTGTTATTGGTAGTTGCTTCAATCGCTCGCCTTGAATTTGTGAACTTCGATTGAAGTCTTGAAGAGTGCAACCGGTGACCCACTGACCACCATCGCCAGTGGTAGTTTCATCCATCGTCACTTGAACTCACTGAATGTCATTGACTTTCTATGGTCTGTGGTTGCTTTCTGTGTGGACACCCTTTAAAGGTATTGGTCATGGTGTGAAATGATACACTAAATGCAAAAGAAGCTTTGTGCTTATATGCAAAATGACTTGGCTCGTATTCCAGACACTATATCATGATAGCAGTCTGAACCTCAGTGTCTTTGGACTGTTGGAGCACTTGAATAAGATCCATGCAGACAGAAAAAGAACATGCAGATACCACACAGAAAGGCCTCGGCAGGATGGCAGATTTAAAACAGAAAATTACTAACCAGTGCATGATAAAACCATTAAAAATATCAAAATGTCAAAGTTTCCATTGTTTTGGAAAATTACTACATAGATACAAGAGTAGTCTAATCAGTATTAGTTTTAGGTCATTAACATTTGAAAAATGTATGGCATGTATGAAAAAAAAACTAATCTCTGAGTTTACAGCAGCCCAGTTTAAAGCTGTGGATTTATATCTACAACCATTCACGATTTCCCCGAAGTATTTGATGAAGCTAAAGTCTAAAGAACTATTACTCAGCATGTGTACATGTATATTTTGCTTCCAATGAGTCCAGTGAATGAAGTTTGGGTCCAAAATAAATGAATGCCAAAGACAAATGAGAATGATGTAAGTTTACTTGCCAACTGGACAGTGATCTGGCATGTGAGAGTGAGCGTGACTACTAAAATTTGTTCTCACATGATTATCAAACATCATGTTCAAACAGCACTCTGATCAGCAGTGGAGGCCCTGCTGAAATACAAAGATAAAATGAACAGCTGTGTGTTTTTAATTGATGGAGTAAGATCAAACACACCGTCCATCTCAGACTGAAGCGTGCTCCACTGTGCTTCTGAGACTTGTCAGAAGTTTGTTTTCCCCGAAACACCTCATGAAGAAGCTTTTATAGTGGTTCTGACTTGGCATTCTTGATTTGATAACCACCTCTGGGCTACAGTAGTTTCTCAACTCAGAGTGTTTTTTTTTTCAATCTCAGACAGGCAGATATCCTCCTGTTGCATCAAAATGCACGGATTGTTTCACCAGTCCAAGATTTCATCACAAAGAAAAACTTTTCCGACATGAAGCGAGTTGCAGTTGAGGAACTTTGCTTTGTGTAAATGTGCAGGTGTAAAGTGCCAGCTGAAGCTGAAATCTCTTGGAAGCATAAAGATACTAACCTCATAGGAGCTCAGTATTACTTACATTAAATCATTGTTATTTCTGACACCAATGACCCCTTAAGTAAGAGGTGGGTGATTAATTTTCCTAACTGGGACTATTGTGGAAGGCTGCACCAATAACCTTATAAAGAGATAAAATTAATATTGAGCAGAATTGAGTTCAGCGTATTGGTGCAGTCCTCCACAACAGTCCCAGTTTCTCATGTGACCCGTTGGGAAAATAATTGCCCACCCCTGCCTTAAGCAAACTGCAGTCAGCATTCGGTTGCTTGTTTGTGCTCAGAACATTGCATTGTTAAAGCAGTGATTACAGATGAAACTGTCCTGCTGTATTATGTTACACTATCATATATTCTGTATGTCATGTATCTTGTACAAAAAGACAAACTTACATACATGACTGTTGGTATAATGATAACAATCTTCATTACAATATCAGCTTGCTAGATACAGTGCTGTGAAAAAGTATTTATTTATTTATTTATTTTGCATATTTGTCACACTTACATGTTTCAGATCATCAAACAAATTTTAATATCAGACAAAGATAACCTGAGTAAATACAAAATGCAGTTTTTAAATGATGATATCATTTATGAAGGGGAAAAAGCTATCCAAACCTACCTGCCCTGTTTGAAAAAGTAATTGCCCCCTAAACCTAATAACTAGTTGTGCCACCCTTGGCAGCAAGAACTGCAATCAAGTATTTGCAATAACTGGTAAAAGGTCTTTCACATCACTGTGGAGGAATTTTGGCCCACTCTTCTTTGCAGAATTGTTTGAATTCAGACACATTGGAGGGTTTTCCAGCATGAACGGGCTGTTTAAGGTCATGCAAAAGCTTCTCAATTAGATTTAAGTCCAGACTTTGACTGGGCCACTCCAATCCTTCTTTTTGTTTTTTGTTTTTTTGAGCCATTCAGAGGTGGACTTGCTGGTGTGTTTCAGATCATTGTCCTGCCGCATAACCCAAGTGCTCTTGAGCTTCAGGACATGAACTAATGGCCGGACATTCTACTTTCTACTACTCTGGTAGAGAGCAGAATTCATGGTTCCATCAATTACAGCAAGTCGTCCTGAAGCAGCAAAGCAGCCCCAGACCATCACACTACCACCACCAGGCAAGTGAGGCCTGCAGTTCTTTAGATGTTGTTCTGGGTTCTTTTGTGACCTCCTGGATGAGTCGTCGATGCACTCTTGGAGTAATTTTGGTAGGCCGGCCGCTCCTGAGAAGGTTTTTCTCCATGTGTGGATAATGGCTCTCACTGTGATTCACTGGAGTCCCAAAGCCAAATAATTGGCTTTTTGACCCTTTCCAGACTGAAAGATGTCAATGACTTTGTTTCTCAGCTGTTTCTTTAGATCATGGCATGATGTACTGCTTTTTGAGATCTTTTAGCCTGTTTCACTTTGTCAGACAGCTTCTATTTAAGTGATTTCTTGATTCAGCAGGTCTGGCAGTAATCAGGCCTAGGTCTGGCAGGTAGGTTTGGATAGCTTTTTTTCTTCTTAATAAATTAAATTATAATTTAAAAACTGCATTTTGAATTTAGTTATCTTTAACTATGATATTTTGTAATTAAAGTTTTTATTTTTAAACTGGTACATAACTCTCATAGCACTCTGTACAGAGGAAAGGGCAGTCAGACAGTAAAATTAACATATTGGGTAAGTGTTCCTGGTTAGGAGAGAGGAATAAAATATATTACAGAATACAGAGTACAATCTTAACAGGCAAATAATACAATAAAATAATATTATAAAAATAGTCAGGGTGAGTGTACAGAGGCTTTTTTTCATAAGTCCTATTCTAAAAAGCCTGCACGGTGTCCAGTAGAACCGGTGTAGGATTTTATACTGAATAAATTTGCATCTAGCTTCTCTGATATATTTAGCATTATCAGCCACGGTATGTTCCCAGGTGTCTTTATCAATTTCACATTCTAGGCCTCTCTGCCAGGTAATTCTTAGATTTTCACATGTGCTGCTGGTCATGTAAATTGAGTTATTGTAGGAGAGTGACGCCTTATGATTAAATGGGTTTTGGTAATAGCCAGCTACTGGATTATCTGCTTTGTTTGGCTGAAAGTTTTCCATCTAGTGTCTAATCTGCAAATGCTTCAAGAAATCACCCTTCTCTCGTAGACTGTACTCTTGAACTAACTGAACAAAAGATATAAGAATACCATCTTTATAGAGGTCACTAATTGTATGAATTCTGTTCTCTAGCCATCTTTTCCAAAACACTGTTTGTTTCACTATTTTTATTCTGGGTTAAGCCAAAGTGAGGAATATTGCTGTTTGTAATGTGAGAGTTTGTGTATTTTATGAACCTTTGCCCAAACCTCCCTAGAGTGTTTAATAATTGGGTTTTTGTCTCTCTCTTTTTACCACTGGCTTGTTGGGATAACACCTGTATAGGGTGACAGGGTGTGGCAAGAGTCTTTTCTACGGTGGCCCATTTTAAGCCAGCCACCGTTTTGCTCCAATGTTAAGCTGTCTTGGCCATTTCAAAGGAGATGCTGTACAATCTAATATTAGGTAAACCCAGCCTCCCTTTATCCTTGGGTGACAACAGTTTACTCAGTTTAAATCTAGGCTTCCTCCCTGCCCAAAGAAATTCTTTGATGAGATTGTCATACTGTTTTAGTATATGATCAGGTATGCTGAGAGGTAGCATCATGGATGTGTAGTTAAATTGTGGGGCTATCACCATTTTGACAACATTTACTTTGCCACACAAGGTCAGATTTAACTTCCCCCACTTCCCTATGTTTGTTTTGATTGGATATAGGCATTGCTTCAGATTTGGTCGAAATAATTTGGTAACCTGAGAGCTTAGAATATTCACTGATGGTGCTCATTAGAGCAGGTAAGGAGTTTTTAGGGTCACAAGTCAGAAAGAGAATGTCATCTGCATAAAGCATTAGCTTATGTTCCTCACCACCACCATCCACTCCTTTAATGGAGGGGTTTGCTCTTATAGCGACCGCCAGAGGTTCCAAGGCAGTTGTAAATAGAAGTGGTGAGAGGGGACACCCTTGTCGTGTTATTCTGGAATGATCAAAGAATGATGAGATCACACAGTTTGTCATAACTGCTGCCCTGGGATTACTATACATTATTTTAATCCATTTCATGAAACCGGTTCCAAAGCCAAACCCTGACAAGGCCGAATGAAGAAAACCCCACTCGACTCTATCGAAGGCCTTCTCTGCATTGCATGAGACGGCAGCCACTGGTGCGGTATTAGAGGAGTTCAACCACATCAAATGTCTAAGCCTCTTTGACTATAATATTAAAGGAAGGAGGGAAATACGTGTTTACTGCTCTGTATCTTTGCCTTCTATGTTGTCCTATAGAGGTGCTAGACCAGTAAATCTGCAAACAATAATATACTTTAAATATTTCTGCAAATATTCACATTGGGGGAGTCACTGGCAATTGACCTACTGTATTTTGTCATTTAGGTATGAGGAGGTTTTGATATAAGCAATACTTTTGCAAAGCTGTCTCAGTGCAGGCTTTAATAAGCTGTAGGGAACATGAAAAATAGACTCTGTTCAACTCTGAATCCCCCAACTACTGCTTGTGTTATTGTTAAAGAAAAAATCATTAAAAAGTGATGTATTTCCTGTTTGCAGGCTTTAGTGTCACCTCTGTCAAACCTGAATTATGGCTAACTGGCAGCTGTCACCAAGCCACACAATGAGACACGGCCCTAAATATACTTAAATCTGTTGACAAAGCTTTGATATAGTGTCAGACAAACAATGTTCCTTCTCATTAAAACAACTACCAACACACAATTAAAGAGTGCAGTACATACCCTATGTACACTTGATATAAAAATCCTGTCTATAATAAAGGGATCCTGGCAGCTTATAAATCACCGATTGCCTTTATGTGCTCTATGCTGGAAGAGATGTTAAATCTCTCTTGGGATACTGAACATTTTCCAGCCATCACTTTTGTGATTCATGCAGTATACCAAACAACTCCTCCTCAACTCCTCTCACTATTGCTCTCTACAGCGCTACTGTCTGTTTTCTGCCCTCTGACTGTGTCAGGATATGAAGATGATGTTTCTCCATGCATCCCATGCATCAGCTGTTACACTTTTTGTTCCAGTATTATATAAAAAAAAATCTCCCTAGAACTAATTAGATCAGATGTTACCAGCAGGTTGTCATTGCTATATTAAAAGGGCACTAGGCATAAAGTTGCTATTGATTTTAGTTATTTTTTATCGCTTTCAATATTGTTTTGTGATTGAAGATTAGATTTATTCTCAGTTGTTTGATTTTAGAGAACTTTGGTTTAAAAAAATTGTTAAGTAAATAATTTAATTGAGTAACTCTCCTGTTTACTAAACTTGATTATTGCATTAGCATGATAGCATGCCAACATATGTGAGTTTTGATTTGGTTTCAGCATGTAGATGTTGATGCATTATATGAGGAATCTAGTGCAGAGAACATCATCTGTGCTTGCTGCCTCTCCATATGAAAGAATCACTTCTCATTAGTTGGATCTGCTGAGTATATGTTATGGCTAAGATCATAGCTAATGACAAGTGCGTTTATGTGTGAGGCTTTAAAGCTCAGAGGCATAGATAGGCTTGGCAGGCATCCCTTGGATCATGTCCAGCACATCAGCTGTCAGTGTTTCAGCTTCCATATATCTCAAGATAAGTTGGTTCCTGAAAGGAAAGTGAGATTGTGAACTCTCACTGGACCCAGGAGATCTATTTTTTTAATGTTTTTTTTCTTTTTATATGTGTTTTTTAAGTGTGAAATGATTATTTAACAAAATAAATTAGGTAGTGAGAGATGATGGAAATACTGTAGAGATGGAATACAGCGTTCATAGACAGCTTTCATAACAGCTATTGGTTTGTTCAGCAGAAGTTTGCCATTGTGGCTGAAACATGACTTGGATTAGAAGGTATTGCTGGAAAGTTATTGTCTACGTCTGGCAGGCTTGCCTATCAACGCCCAAAACTTGCTGTAATATTAAAATAATTGCTAATTTGAAAAAACATGGACAGCAAACTCATTAGAATTGCTTTTAATACTTTAGTAACTGAATGCTGAACAAGATATTTCAGATGAGTTGAGAAATACTTTATTTATCCCATATTTGGGAAATTCTTTTATTAATTTAAGCAGTTGAAATAATCTTACTATAATGATAGTAGTTTATGTCTGTATATATGTCTGAATGTGCCCTATCTTTTCCTTAACAGGTGGGACAATCTGAATGAAACTTTACACACATACATATGTTTTTTTTTATTTATTATAAATCCCAATTATTTTGATTTTCATAAACGCCATATATGCGAAAGCGATGTTATGTTCTCCATTTGCATTTCTTTCATGCGTGACGTTCATTGTACATTGCCTGTACATAATTTAATGGTCACTAAAATTTGTATTCGTGATGGAAAGTTGTTGGAGTCACCACTAAATACGGAAGAATTTGAAAAAGTGCCGCATGCCTGGCCAAAACCGCCCGTAGGTTGGGATTTTGCTAGTAGTAGTAGTAATAATAATAATAATAATAATCAATGTGTCCAGTTTGTTGCCAATCACAGAGCCAGCCTTCGTGATCCTTCCTGTTTATTCACTCTGTTGGTGTCACCAGCTCCAATGCTGCTCCCCCAGCAGACCGCAGCAAAGTGCACTCTGCTCGCCACAACTGAGTGATAGAAAATCTCCATCATTTTGCTGCACACATTGAAGAATCTCAGCTTCCTTAGGAAGCAGAGCCTGCTCATCCCCTTCTTGTATATAGCCTCTGTGTTGGTCTTCCAGTTCAGCCTGTTGTTGATGTGGACGCCCGGGGTACTTGTACTCCTCCACCAACACTGTGTCTCTGGTCTTACATTCAGAAGCAGATGATTTCTCCCAGACCACTCCACAAAATTATCCTCTGTGGTCCTCCTCCTGGCCATCACTAACACATAGCCATACCAACCTTCAGAATAATCAGAATATTTCTGTAGGTGATATGACCTGGAGTTGCACTGCAAGTCTGAGGTGTACAAGATGAACAGGAATGGAGACAGCACAGTCCCTTGAGCTGCTATACTGCATATCACCAAATCAGTCAGAGCACTGCTAAGTGTCACATACTGCAGCCTGTCAGGTAGTCAGTAATCCACAAGATGGCGGATGTGTTTACTGACTTTTCATGTAGCATCTCTTTCAGTAGCTGGGGCTGAATCGTGTTATATGCACTTGAGAACTCAAAGAATGTGATCCTTACCATGCAGCCATTGCTATCTAGATGATTTGGGTTTAAGGCAACCTAAATGCTTCTTTCATCACATGAAAACAGCGCGAAATGTTCCAGTTTCTAAGATGAAAACAAGTTCTAGCTAATTGCGTGTGTACATGGATGCATATTGACACACCTCTTTACTGACTGACATTTCACAGTGATCACAAGTTGACAATCACAAGGTTGTCACACTCTAAAGCAGTCATCATATCATCTATGTCAGTGTAAATGGACACACGCCACATAATGAACATCACACTGTAATGAAGAAGATTCTTAACTACACACTGAGACCATAAACTCATCAGGGAAACGTTTGCTGAGGTGATAAATCAAGTGAGGAGTAGGGTCGTTTTCAGATGTAATCCAATCTGATGAACCTGCTGGCCATTAGAAAAGATGAAGCTTTAAGGCACTTCTGTAATTGCATGAATGCATGGGAAGAGTGACACTGACATGTCAGAGGCACAGATGGGAAATTTGGCAGCATATTTAGAGCACCGCATTCAGAGGATGTGTTTGGTACAGAAAGCGAATGTGAAGTATCAAACCAAGACAATGAGTAAGGAGATACTGTAAAGATTTAGAATAAAGTGGAAGTTCAGACTTTGGTGATAATTCTCAGTCACTGCTGCTAACAGTTTACTTTACATTTTCATTTCATTGAAGCCATTCCTTATATAAATATTAAACTTGAAGATGAAGTTTTAATATATTAAGAGATTGTTTATAGGCAGCATCACTTTAAGAATGTCAGTGCTGCCAGAAAAAATGTCTGGTATTCCAGAGAAAATAGAGGCAGAATAAAACAGGAACCACAGAAAGACAAAGAATCAGTAGAACAAAGGTTGGGCCTCCTCTAAGGTACTGGCTAATGAAAAAGGACTCATACTCATGATATTTGATTTTTTATGTTTCATTTTTCCTGGGAATACCTTTTGATATTTTTTTATCAATATCTGCACAACATAGCAGGATGATGTGATATCTGACACTTATCCATATATTATGTGTTATTGCCAATGGATTGTTGTTGTGCACATACTAGTCTACAAGAGAACACAGTAAGGAGGCCAAGGGAAGATGAAAATAATAAAATATGAACAACTGTGATGGAAGTCCTAAATTCATTTAGAATTATTTAGGAAAAATACCCTCTGACTGTCAGTAAGATTCCTTTATGTAAATATTTCTAATGTTTTGCATGTTTTGTAAAGCAAAAATAAGCTTTAACTAGGGAAAAATGAAGTCACAAGATTATCATGATTGCTCTGCATTCCAATTTAAGTAATTAGATTAAGCAATATAGAATGATCCTACACTCTTTAACCATTCAACCAAGCTAGAAGAATAACAGATTTGCTTTGAAGTTAGGACATGCATTGTATTCTGTGCTAGTTCAGTGGTTTACCTCAAAGAATGATGGGAGCAGATGACAGTTAAATCATTCACCTCAACTAATTTGACTCACTGAACTACAATAGACCTCTCCATCTTGTTTGTGCTGTTGATGCCTTTTGGAGTATTTTAGTGGAATTATCTGACAAATAAAATGACAGCTGTGTGGTATAGCCTGTCCAAGAAGGTTTTGCTCCACTAGTGTTTCATTAAATCTTTAGTCGCTCACATGAAATTGGTTGCAAAGAGGTATACAGTGCTGCACCGAAAACCTCCTTGCAAATGCTTTAGTCACTAGCAGATTGCCATAGCCACCAGTAGACTAGTTTGAATGGAAGACACCAACTTGTCTTCAACTTCACCTTCAAAGTAAAAGTTGCGCCTTTTGAAATATGTTGGCTGCAGCGGTAAGGCTTTAGGAAGCTGCAACTGTAGGTCAAATGTAAGACAGTCACCTGGGAGACTGGTATACAGCTCCCCTGTGGGACCACTATTTCCAGATTTTAGACAAGTACTTTTCTCTTAGTAGTTTATGTAACTGCATGCTGCATCCACCAAGAAGGTATAACAGCTTGTAAGTTAAAAAATGGGGCTCTTGTAAGTTTCTTGGTATCTATTACCTGAAGCCAGCACCTAAGTGATAAGTTCAGAGCTTCTCACTATACTGGCCAGTACAGTAACATTCAGAGTATTGAACATGAATTTACACCTGTGCTTTACTCCTTTTGATAAGTCACAATATGTAACACATGAAGGGATTTTATCATAATCACTTGAAACAAAAACAAAGTTTAAAATCCCACGCTGGAAGTATCAGGGTTGTATAGTTTGTAATGGAATAAAATCACAAAGGAATCCTGGTGTGTTTGTCTATGGTTTTAAGCTGACGAGGCACATGCTGTGTATCTGTTCATGAATATGTGTTTGTGAGTGGGTGTTCACCCATCTGTGCAGTCCAGATTATTCATCTAATCTTAATCCCTGTGTAGATAAGCAAATACTGACCCAGTATCTCACCATCCCACTCTCTCTCTCTGCATCTTCCACTCACTGCCACAGACTACAGTAAAGTTGAGGTTGCTACAGCAATCACAAACTCACAGGCAGTATCAAAACACATTCAGGCGACTTAAGAAAAACCAACTACCCTGAGCAATCATCCATTTTCACAGTAGTTTGCCATGAGTTAAATGAAGTGTAATTTTCCACTGTACTGCGGGCGAGTTGCAAAGTTTGCTCACGGCCTAAAAGCAGACCCAACTCAAATTTGTAAGTGAATGGAAAAATCACTTTATTTAGTGGCACTGAGATGATTTGGACCAGGAAATGAGCCTTTAAAAAGCATCAGGACAGATGGGGAGTGGAGGCACTGCTTCCTCTTCTGCTGTGCTTTCTAGATGCTAAACACCTCACACTGGCTTCTAATTTCCTCATCATATGCTTTTGGCCTTCACATTCACCAGATGTCAAACCAGAGTGGGGGATTTTAAAGCCCTGTGTAAGATGGTGCTGGTTACTAAAATGATCAAAACTCCAAATTAGGTTTTATGTGTCCATCCCTGCTTTTCTGGATGCGGTACAGCACCTCACTAAGATGTTTACCAGCTGTGATAGCAGAGATGGCATTGTTTCCACCTCTGTCTCGTGGTGTGTGTGTGTGTGTGTGTGTGTGTGCACGCGCACTTTGGCAGGTCTTCATAGGTCTGTCTTTGGACATCCTGGTGGTGTCACTAATGCAAGATGCAGACACAGTATGCAAGGTCTTAGTCACACAGGCCTAGAAACCAGTCAATGACCCCCTGGCAACCTCTGGTTGCTAGGGAAAATGTGTATTCCCTAGTTGGTTGGCAAGTGGTTGCTGAAGGTTGTCACAAAGAGGGTGCTGCACCAAAAACCTCATTGTAGTTTGTAAGGAAGATGCAGATTTGTCTCCAAACACGTGCTAACTAACCACCAAGTTGTAGTGAAACTTGAAAAAAACTGTGAGGCAAACTGGAAATGGTTCACTTTCAAACAAATACAAGGAGGTTTTTGGCACAGCACTGTATACCTCTTTGCGATTTTCACCTAGTGCCAGCAAGCAACTTCTCACAACCATTTGCTGATCAGGGAATACACTTTTCTCCCTAGCAACGTACAACGAAATTGTGGACTGTGTGACTGGGCCCTAAAGGTATGTAGTTGAGATCAAATTGAAGGCAGAGTTCTAGTATTGATGTGGTCCCACCCGTGAGTCAAAATGTAAATGTGTTAAGGGGCATCATAGCTGGTGTAATTCCATCTCAAAGTGGTCTGGAGTTTATCTTGATTTTATGTTTAATTTGTCACTCCTGGTTTAAACTAATCTTTCTAAAAGTAGTACTCTTTAGTCTTCATTTGTGATGACTCTAATTTGATTCAACAATTTTATTCTCATTGTACAAACACAAAAATACATTCATGTCAACTTTATATGACGTGTGACATTAAAAACAAAACAGTGACACAGATGGGAAGTATAAAACATAAATATTGAACTAACAGTGTTCAACAAGACAATTAATTGGAGTGCAAGTGCATCAGCAGCAGCACAAATTATTGCAAAGTGCAGCCAGTCAAGATGGCGAGCAAAGCAGGACATTGGAAGCAAGCTATTTCTGGTTGCTTAGCACCTAACAAGTTATAGTCATTCCAGAGGTCGCCTGGGTCCACAGCTTCACTCTATTAATGCACTTATTTTTCTGGCATTGTGATATGAAGCAGGGGTTTCAAGACTTAATTTAACCGGTTCGCTGAGCACCACAGGAAGGTTAAAGAAAAGCCAATCAGTGTGATGAAATAACAGTCATCAAGCTGTTGTCAAGTGTTGTCAAGCTGTCTGCCATGACAGGGATATTTTTTTTAAAATGGACTAAATTCTTTTTTGGAGCCAATCATTTATGTTAGACAAGTAATGCTTCAGCGGGGCTAGTAACCTTTGAAAAAAACATTTTAGGTAAATAAGACACCATTTTACTATTTAAAAGTCTTAACTGTGTAACAGAATCAGAATCAGAATCTTTATTTGGCCAATCTTGTGCACACAAACAAGGAATTTGACTCTGGTTCACTTTGCTGTCTGCATGCATAAAAAGAAACGTTTTTTTAAAATAGGCAATATATACAATATACATTATATATATATAAATATATATATATATATATATGTTTGGAAGAACCTACCAGCCGAGTTCCTTCAAAAATTGTGTACAAGTGTACCTAGAAGAATTGATGCTGTTTTGAAGGCAAAGGGTGGTCACACCAAATATTGATTTGGTTTAGATTTGTCTTTTGTTCATTCACTGCATTTTGTTGATTGATGAAAATAAATGAACAACACTTTCATTTCTGAAAGCATTCTTTGTTTATAGCATTTTTTCACACCTGCCTAAAACTTTTGCCCAGTACTGTATATATATAAAAAAAATTTTAAAAATTCCCCACTCGCCCTTGTGGGCGGTCTTTATCCTTCAAGCTCGGGACCTCTACCAGAGGCCTGGAGCAACTCGCACAGTTTGGGGGTCACTGCCCCGAGTGCTCCAATTACCACGGGGACCACTGCTGCCTTCACCCTCCACATCTTCTCTAGCTCCTCTCTCAGCCCTTGGTATTTCTCGAGCTTCTCGTGTGTATATATATATGTATATATATTTATACACACACACAC
>VUQS01066876.1:0-10166 GCA_015108495.1 Heterochromis multidens | reverse complement strand
CTTTTTCTCGCCATTTTTGTAGCAACACACTACTTTCTGCAGTACAGTACTGTTCAACTGATGCTCACGAGGGTATGGTACCACAGTGTGTTCCAACACTGCTTTTATGCAGACAGGGGGGGTTGTAAGTAATCTAGAAAAGTTGGAACACCTGTAGGAATTAGTACCACCAGCTTTCAAGGCTTGATCAACCTCCATTGCTGCAGAACAGCTTTAAATTGTAACCCATCTTGTATTCCCTGAAAAAGGCCTTTTTGTATAATTCTGAAATGTACATTATTTTTTCAGTTTTGGGTAACCTGACCCTTTTTTAACCTCTGGCAGTTCACCACTTACCTTTGTACCATTTCAAGCTATTCACTGGACTTGGAAAATTCATTGGAAAAATTGGGGTGTTCTAAAACTTTTGACCGGTAGTGGGGAAGGTCTTCAGGTCTTCCGCATTACCCACCTCCATCATCGGGCAATCACGGTGGACGTGTCCCGGCCCCCCACACCTCCAACACTCTTCTGCCCCAGCATTTGTGCAGCTCCCACTGGGTGGGGCATAGTGTCCGTAGCCGCTGGGACCTGATGAAAGACAGCAGATAAAAGTGGGTTAGTGGATGCCAGTGCCTGCTGCTCTGCAGCAGCGGCCCGCTGCGATGTCAACTCCTGAAAGGCTCCTCCTTGGGGTAGGGACCGGCCGACCACTCGTTGCCGGTTGGGGCCACCCCACCACCTCCCTCTGCTGCCCTGCCAGGTGGTCCTCAGCAAGGGTCACCGCCACATTCAGGTTGGCCGGCCAGTGGCAGCGGACCCACTCCGCTGTACCTGCTGGGAGCCCCTCCAAAAATTGCTCCAACATAATCAGCTCCACTCGGCGAGCCTCTTGCATCATACAACCGCCTAGCAAAGGCAAACGGCCAGTCCTCTGGTTCCCTTGGAAGCGACGGTGGTAGTCCTTACCCGCGAGGCCCAGGCAGTCCACAACCACCCAGCGGACGTCTTCCAAGTAGTTCCTCGCTGCAAGTGGAGCAGCCGCAGAGGCCATTCAAAACCTCCAGGAAGGCCTGGGGGT
Organism: Heterochromis multidens; assembly: GCA_015108495.1. Lineage (NCBI taxonomy): Eukaryota > Metazoa > Chordata > Actinopteri > Cichliformes > Cichlidae > Heterochromis > Heterochromis multidens. The sequence goes on along the minus strand of VUQS01066876.1, from coordinate 9,106 downwards.
CATCCCCCTCCCCCATCCGGTGGAGCGACACCATCAGGCCCGGGGAAGGCAGTGGCAGTACTTGCACGGAGTCAGACCAGGTTTTCCAAGACCTTGGTCTGGCGCTCAGCCTGGTCCTGTAGCCACTCATTCTGGTCCTGCAGCCGCTCCAGCTGCTGCCGCTGCATCGCCACCTACTCCTTGTGCATGGCGGCCAGTTCCGCCACCATCTGGTCCAGCCCTTCCACTGGCTGTGCCAGTCACTGGGCCGTCATGACAGATCAGGGTTTCGGCACCACTTGTGGTATTCAGGACCCGGCGCACACAGCATTGGAAGTTCGTGAATGTTTTATTTACAGTGTTTTGACATAAGGCAACCCAGCCTCTCTCCAGCTGGACCCCTGGTCCCTCCGTCTGTCCTTACTCCTCTCCCCTCGTGTCCCTGGCATGCTACTGAAAAAAGGGAGACATGATGACTGATAATGAATGTCAGCCATGCCTCTCCTAGCGCTGCCTCTCGAACCCACTGCTCCATGCCACCCCTGCAGCTGTGCCACAAACCACACCCACCACAGCTTGTAAAATCAAGTTAAAACTGAGGGTTATTTTCCAATTTACACACAGTATAACAACTTCAGCAAGGGTTTGAGCTGTCACTGAAATAGCATCACGCCAAAAACAAAAGAAATCAGTTTAGACTTAAGAGAGAGAATTGTCAACGCTCACAAAGCAGGAGATGGATATACAAAGTTATCACAGTATTTCCAAGTGTCAAGAACTGGAGAGAGAAGTATCATCAAGAAATTCAAACAGAGCCAAACAGTACAGAACAAGCCTGACAGAGGTAGGAAGCAAAGATTTCAAAGACTCTGGAAAGAAAACTAGTGAGAGATGTGTCTAAAGACCCCAGAACAACTGCCAAGACACGAGTGAATGACTGAGCCAAGTCGGAATAAGTAGTCTCAAAGAAGACACTCACTAGAACCCTGCACAGGAATGGACTGCAAGGTTGCAAACCAAGAAAAACTCCACTTCTGCAGAAGATGCACCTTCAAGCCACACTGAAGTATGCTAAGGACAACCTGGAGAAGGATTATGCATACTGGAAGCGTCCTTTGGTCAGATGAGACGAAACTAGAGCTCACTGGCCATAGAGATACTGCTTATGTTTGGAGAAAGAAGGAAGAGGCGTACAACCCAAAGAACACCATCCGCACAGTGAAACACGGATGTGGGAGTATCATGCTGTGATGCTTCAGTGTGTCTGGAACTGGGAATCTCATCAATGTGGAAGGAATCATGATAAAAGAAGGGATGTGTGATAATTTTGAAAGAAAACCTCAAGCAGTCAGCAGCATAACTGGGTCTGGGTCGTCGCTTTGTCTTCCAATACGACGACAATCTCCTGGTGAAGAACCACCTCCAGAAGACCAAAGTGAACATTATTGACTGGCCTGAACAAAGCCCTGACTTCAGTCCCATTGAAAATCTGTGGGGTAAACTGAAGACCAAGGTCCATGCTAGAAGACCACCAAATCTGGAGGAGCTTGAGAGATTCTCCAAAGAAGAATGGGCTGGGATTGATCAGGAGATGTGTGTGAGATTTGTTAAAAACTACAACAAACGACTGCAGGCTGTTATCCAGCAAAAAGGACACACAGCTGACTGTTAGCATCAGGGGGGCTAATAATTTTGACCCTGGTAGTTTTTGGTTTTTGTAAAATAATTTTGTTTCTGTGTGCAAAGTAAAATAATGTAAGCATCCAAAATCAAACTAGGATGTTTGGAAAAGCTGTGTTTAAAATTCCTTGCTCTTTTTAACAGCACCTGGGAAATACTTTTAAAAAATGAAGTTTTCATAAAGGGGCTAATAATTCAATTCAATTTTAATTATATAGCGCCAAATCACAACAATAGTCACCTCAAGGCGCTTGTAATTAATTCTAATTCCGTCCTCATCTGTGTATGTACACATTAGCTTGGGCTGCTTCCCCACCAGAGAGATGATGTTCCATGTTCCACTAATCAGGTTTGGTAACTGGAGATCGGACTGCCCCTTACCATCACCCGATTCACATTGTATTGAACCCCTAAAGCTCCTCCTATGGGTAAGCCCAACAGCCCCAGGTGCTCGACCTAGAGTCCCTCCTGTAGGTGAAGTGCTGTATGAATGTGTGTGTGAATGGATGACTGAGGCTTGCAGTGTACTTTAGTGTACTTTGAATGCTCAAAATAGAAAAGCGTAGAAAAGTGCCATGCAAGTACCAGTCAGTTTACCTTTTAACGCTGTCCTAGGTTAGGTAACATGGACCCTTGATTCTTCAGTGACACCTCTCCCAATACCACTTTGCCTTGAGATGGTCTGTTTTTTTTGTAATTTCATTGTGCAGCTTGCCTCATTTTTGTCTATTTGGTTATGTGTAATTACTGTACAGACCATTCTTCTCTTTCATTGTGTTGTGTGTATTTGCTGAGTGCTTGTCTGTTATGTTGTTTTGAGTAAATTTGCAGTGGGTTTGTTTAACTGCTATATTTGATGACGTATCAGTGCACTGAGCTCTCAGAACCACTGCATACTTGTCTGTTCCTTTGTAGACATGCAAGAGCCCAGGATCAGGTTTTATACTGTGACAGTTCAAATCACTTCTTTGGTGGGTTATTTTATTCTGAATAGTTAATTCTAAGTTGATTTGAACCGTGGGGTAAAGAAACAAGTCATATCGCTGGTTTTTATTTGTTAATTTTCCAGCCTTTCAAGTTTTGTTTTCAGTCTGTCATAAACAGAGTGAACTGAATTCCTGGTCTCCATGTTTGTCTGTGTGTTTTTAATCTTTCTTTTTTTCCCCTCTTTCTCTCCAGCTTTTATTTAACTTAACCTTTTGGCTGTTAGTACGTCAGTCGGTGAAGGAAAACTTCAGCAGGAAAAGGAAAATAGCCACACCATTACAGGAAGTCACAACAGGAGGTCAGAATCTGCTGTCCACACACATCCACCTTCACACAAGACTGCTGAACAACACAAACTGTCGTCAAACAAATCAAATTGAAATTGAATTGAATTAAAAGATAATGAAATGATCTATATGTGTTATGATTTTTTTCATATCAGTGATTAGGTGTTTATAAGATAAGATTAAGGTAAAATAAGATGTACTTTATTTATCCCAGAGTTGGGAAATTCCTTTGTTGCAGTACTTAATAATAAATTTAAACACAGTAAACTTACAAATAGCTAAATCAGTAGAATCATATGTAGCTCAATAAAGTAGAATACAGTATGACAAAACATATCTTAAAAAGGTAAAAAAAATACTGTAAAGTTAAATAAGGATAAATTGAAATGAAAATATTACGCAAGAAATTAGAGAAAAATATTACAAAATCAACAAAGGGAAAAACTAAATTTATAATTTTTTTTCCCACAAAATGTAATAAAAACAGCATAGCAAGTATCAGATGACATTAAAGTGACTCAGTGTAACAGTGTAAAGTGTTGCGACAGTGCAGGGCTCACAGGGTGGTCAGGATCCATTAACCACCCTGTGGTTAATGGATCCTGACCACAGGGTGGCCACTCACCACTCATTCACAGCCTTCAGCGTTGGCTAATAGAGGAATCCAAACAGTATATCGATTCAGACAGCAACAGCGGTGACACAAACAAGTAATAATGAAACTATTCCAAGAGCTAGCAGTTCAGAAATGTTTCTTCACTGTAACATGTTCAGGATTGAACCGCTTTTCTTTCACAAACACTCCAATTCCTCCACCTGTCTTCTTGCTACTCTGAATGAGGTCTGTCCTTCCAGAAATTTCTAAAGTCTGGTAATTTTGTCATAGGTGTTGTGAACTGATTCAGATTGTTTTTCTGAGGTTAAATAGATATACATTAAAAAGTAATACAATGTTATCAGTGGTATTTCAGATCCAAACTGCATAAAATCTTATAAACGTTAAAAATGTATTTTGGGTTGAATGTCAGCCTCATGTCCTGACATGTTGTCTGTAAACTCCACATCCCACAAAGAGCAGGTAGCTTTTTTAAGCTCCAGGTTTGTTCTAAGGCTAACCTTGGCTTAAACTGACAGCTTTTTACACAAATACTTGCTTTCTATACTAGTGATGTGCAGTGAATGAGCCTTGTTTGTGTATATCTGTTTTGCACTCTTTCCCACCATATCTTGATAATTTTGTCTTTTCTATTTTACCATGAACACCTAACCAAACCACCTTGGTTTCTTCCTAATCTAACCTCTCATCCTTATCAGATGAGGAGACTGGTAATGAATCTGTGCTGAAGGTTCTAGGAGGCATAGTGATGAGCTGCTACGCCAAATACTGGATCTATGTCTGTGGAGGGATGTTTATCATGGTGTCCTTTGCTGGAAAACTTGTAGCATACAAGATCATCTACATGCTGCTGTTCCTGCTCTGTATGTGTCTCTATCAGGTAGGAACAGATACATGTATACAGACATCTTATTCAGAGTCTGTCCTTTGAAGTCATTTTTAAAGAACATTCATCATTCATTCATATTAATCACATTAATCAAATTTTTCTTCATTCACTTTTCTTTTTTAAATAATCCCAAAGAATGGTATTAACTCACACGCCTCCTCAAACGTTTTATATTTCAAAATAAATTTTAAAAAAAAATCTCTAATTAGTAACTTGTTCCTATTTCTCAGGTTTACTATTCTCTTTGGAGGCGCCTGCTAAAGCTCTTCTGGTGGCTTGTTGTGGCCTACACCATGCTTGTGCTGATTTCCATCTACACTTACCAGTTTGAAGACTTCCCTGAATACTGGAGGAACTTCACTGGTTTCACAGAAGTACAGTAAGTGCTTTAGCTAAAGCTTGAGGATCTCTAACGTCTACTACTTTCTTCAGGACCAAAATACAATGCTAATTTCTTAACAACCCATTGTCCCTTCCACTGTGTAAAAAGTCTGCACAGTTTACCTACCTGAGTAAAGATTTGCAGTATGTTATGTTTATTAAGCAATAAGGTATAAAACAGAAATACTGAAATACATGGAAAATCAGTGAGTGCCTCCTACCTGGCTCCTTCAATATTTGGTGTGTTAGTGTTCGTTTTTTCTTAAAGGAGTTCAGGAGACTTACTATATATTTTAAAAAAGATTTAATTATCTTAAGCAGTTGAAGATACAAGTTACAGCGCTGAACTTTTCTGTGAACAGGCAGTCTGCTTCACATCCAAAACAAAATATTATCTTGACTATCTTCTCCCTGGGAAGCGGCGTGGTAGGACCTGGCATTTTCTGATTGGTTCTTTTCCCGTATTCCGCTCACATCTGACCTCGTCTCACATCTGCTCCTTTCCTGAGAAAGTGATAAAAAGAGAAAAAACACCTCCCTGCCTGCCCTTCCTATGTATCAATATTGGCTAGCAATTCCCAGCCTCTTATACTATCTAAGTCTAGCACATTCTGTGCAGACTCCCTTGCTTTGCACAAATTTCACCGTGGCTTTAACTATTTGTACTATGTAAGCATGTTTTGCAGTTCCTTATGCACTCAACTCAGTTTCTCCTTGTCTTGACCCTTGACACTGTGGGGTCAATGCTTTTTACCTGTTCTTCATGAGGAGTGCCAACTCTTTATTAAGCACAATTGCAATGTGTAAAAAAGATCATCTAAAGCTCCATTTAATTATTTTTATTGCTAACACGTGATCATATTCTAAATACCTTTAGCACATCTAATGAAGCAAAATTTCACCTTCATACTGTTAAAATAGTCTGAAGTATTTAGGGGTGGATTTAAAAGGTTGGTGCTTCTTAAGCCTTATTTTTTTGCTAACCATGAAACATTCAGGGCTGAAAAACAAGTTCTAGCTCTGTTGATTTGTTTACAAGCAAATGAATTTCAGATCCACTCCAGGTGTCACATCTAAAGCCAAAATCTCTTGTTTTCAGAATGAAAAAAACATGACCAAGAGGACAGTATAATGGGAAATATCATAGTTTTATCATAATAGCAAAACTATGCAAATTTAATGCCTGTGATGTACAGTACTACAAACAAACAGTGGTACTCTTGATATTTTATCTGTTGTCTGGTAATTCAATCAAAAACTTGAAAAAGTACTTCTTGAGTAAACTGTAAACGGGCATATCACCACGTGGGATAGGTGGCTGTTGCAGAACAAGTTATATTATGAAAGATCTCCCTTTTGCATTCTCAGATTTGACCGGTTTTCTAAGGAATGACCCAGGTGTAATCATCTCCCCCTGTCATCCTCAGGCTGGCAGCAATTGGCCTGGAGACATTTGCTCTGTCTGAACTCTTCACTAGTATTCTGATCCCTGGCTTCTTCCTGCTGGCTTGCATTCTACAGCTGCACTATTTTCACAAGCCATTCATGAGAATCACTGACCTGGAACATATTACACCGAAGCACAGGTAACACATCCTACTACTGCTTCTGCTCTTCATGCCATTTAAAAGCAAAATGTGTTCTTTTTTTCATACTAGACTAAAGTGTTGATATTTATTTCAACTCCAAATATATACCTTATCATATGCTATCACTCTGCAAGAAACCACTTGTGTGTTTTTACATCCTGTGTGGAGCAATCACACTGGATTGGACAACTTTATATTTATGCCCATCATTCCAAGAGGGGTCATCAATACTATCACAGAGAAGAGAAAAAATGTTACATGTAACATGTTATATATGTGGGATGATAAAAGGAGATTTAAAAAGTGATTAAAAATACATAAAGACATGGGACAGACAACTTAAAAAGCAGGACCAGAGATAGTGATCCTTCTGTGGAAAATGAAAAGAAAAATGCAGATAGAGGATATCAAAAGAACAGCTCATTATGCTGCAGTGTTTTGGAGACTGTCACTGCACTCTCCAAAACACTTAAACATTTAAACCTGTTTTTAAAAATTTTGAAAACTTAGAAATTGTGAGAGGACCCTCACATAACTTTGTTGTCCTTAAATTAGTTGAATTTCATTCTGTTTTTATTCAGGATTCTACTTTATGTGGAGTGATAGCCATCATCACTCATACTGTGTTATGCAGAAATTTTTCCTTTTGTCTAATGTCTCCAGAAAAAAGAACAGTGACAGGACAGACCAGACTGGCTCTGCTAATGTGGGACTGAACAATGAAGAAGACGACCTTGTGACAAATATTGATGATGAATCTGAAGATGAAGGTAAAACAAAACAAACTGTGAAAGTTTAGCATTAAAACACATTGTCACAATTAAACTATTGCTTAAAGACAAATGAGTAATTATTGTTTCATTACGTATTATATGTATTATGGATTACCTATGGAGTGGGAGAATAATTACATTGATTTCATATTATAATAATTATCCTTTATATTATTGCAATTATAATTTTCCATGTGTACATTCAAGTGGCCACCACAATTTTCAATAACTATAATTATGTAAAAGTTACTGTATAATGTACTATATAACTATGACATTATTACATTATTCTAACTATATTTATGGACAGCAATCAACTGCTAATTGATCATTAGGTTTATGAAACTAACCAGTTGCTGTCTTGTTCTTGAAGGGGTCATGGTCACATTTCATTTATTTCGTACTGTTGTACATTTTCCATAGCTTCTTTTCATTAGGTCAGTGCTGTGGTCCTCTCTTACAAACAGTGGTGCAGAAGTTTTGTTGCAGTCTTTTAGATTACTTTCAGTGTCTATCTGAGAAAATAAAGTCCTGTTCTAAAACATTCACACTAAATCATACGCTGTACATGTCATTATCATATACAAATTCACCTCTCATGCTCAAAACCCACTTGTATCTTCCCAAAAAGTTGAATCTGCTCATCTGGACGTAGCGATAAAAAAGCAGATTCAACTTTTTGGGATTCTTTTGCCTGGATTATTGAGTATGCATCAAGAGCCACTTGTATCTTGCCTCAGGCAGCCATTCAGATCTAACCTATGCAATTTCTCTATGTTTTAATTATGTCTAAATTTATATAATTGATGAGTGTCCCCAGTTTACTATCCAGTAACCTGTGGTCATATAAAGCTTTAATGAGGAGAAAACAAAAACTGATAATGAAGTCGGTGTGTCGTGTAAATGGACTGATTCTTATATAGCGCTTTTCTACTCTCCCGGAGCACTCAAAGCGCTTTATACAACATGCCTCATTCACCCATTCATACAAACACTTTTTTCTGTACTTAAGCTCTAACTAACATTCACACACATTCATACTCCGATGGAATGCATCGGAGAGCAACTTGGGGTTAGTATCTTGCCCAAGGATATTTGGCATGCAGACTGGAGCAGCCAGGGATCAAACCACCAACCTTCTGATTAGCAGATGACCTGCTCTACTTCCTGAGCTACAGCCACCCCAATACAGCACCTGGTATTCCCAGGCGGTCTTCCATCCAAGTACTAACCAGGCCCGACCCTGCTTAGCTTCAGAGATCAGACGATCAGACGAGTAGTGGAATGCAACCCAAATGCAGACTCAGCAAGCAGACTGGATGAACTGAAAATACACCTTTTATTTAAGGTTGTTGAAAAAATGCAGTGAAACAAAAGTCCATGGGGAGAAGTCAACCCAATCAGTCTGGGAGCACACAGGGAATGAACACAGTGGAGTAAAACACAGTTGTTAAGTTTGTCTGTCTCTGCTGTTTATCGTCATTTCACTGCTTAAGTCCATTCCCTCTCATTTCTTGTTCAGTGGAGCTGATGCCTAGTAAATGGGGTCTAGTGATGGACAGGTTACTGGATCTTTCCAGAAGATTCTCTGACATTCTCACCATGATTCAAGTGTTTCTCTGGAGGCTTCTGGAGCTTCACATCCTCAAGATGGTGGCCTTCTTCTCTGTGTGGGTTGCACTTCAAGAGGTAAAGACAAAGAATTAATTAAACACAGCACAACAAATTAGATATCTCTATTCCATATCCTCTACTGCAGCTGCTGAATGTAGAACAACAGTGACATACCCTTTAAAGCTTAGCATTGAACTCACCAAAAAGGAGAAATTACTTGGCTTGACAAGGTGTCATTCAACATTTACTACTGATTAGGGGAAAATATAGCACTAATCAAAGTTGTTAAGCCTACAGTTGTATTCATAAGT
>VUQS01066874.1:0-19459 GCA_015108495.1 Heterochromis multidens | reverse complement strand
CTGATCTGCAAGGCCAGTAACGTTGTGGGGATGGAGCTGGACTCTGTAAAGGTGGTGTTGGAGAGGCGGATGTTGTCCAAGTTAAGGACAATGCTGGACAATACCTACCTCCCACCCACTCCATGACGTGCTGGCCAGTCACAGGAGCACGTTCAGTGAGAGACTGAAATTACCCAAATGCACCACTGAACGACACAGGAAATCATTCCTGCCTGTGGTTATCTTTCTGTACAACTCCTCCATCTAAAGCACAAGTATACACTGCAACAACTGTACACCCTTAATATAATAAAGGCAGTATGATAAGAGGGGCACCTCAATTCAACTTTATTTATAGTTAATTTTCTGTAATATATTAGGATATTTATATATTGAGTTATTGTATTATTAGAGCTATTTGTAATATTTTGTAATTTGTAATATATTATATTATTTAATATTGGTATTTTAACTTGGTAATTACTTTCTTACATAATTTCCTCAGGGACTAATAAAGTATTCTGATTCTGATAAAGGAGGCAATACACAGTATTAAGAACTAACATGGGTGGCGTGACTAATTGGGAGAGTTGGGTGGATTCCTGATGGGCCGGTTCAGGTTCACCTCTGTTTTGGGCTGGTTGGGTGGAGACAAATAATTTTGACAGTTACTTTATTTTCTTCATTATTTCCATTCATCTGATAGCGCAGCCCCTGCATCGCAATAGATCATATGGGTTCTACTATCTGAGGGAGTTTAGGCCATGAAACTCCTGGGCTGAAAAGAGGCCCCGCCCCACCCCTTAGAACTAGGGTATGTAAACTTTTAATCAGGGTCATTTGGATAGTTTCTGTTGTCATTATGATTTAAAAAGGGCAAACACTATTGTTTGATAATCCAAAAACTTTTCTTTCACTCATGGTTAGTGGTTGGGTGAAGCCATTTATTATCATTCATATTCTTTGAAAAATGGCCAAAAAAATCACAAATTCTGCCAGGGTGTGTAAACTTATGAGCACAACTGTACACTGGTCTAAAGCCGATATGCTTTAGAAATAAAAGTAGTAAAATATAGTAAATCACATCATCAGTGATTAAACCTGGGGTCATCAGGTCTTTCAGCATCAGACACCCTCTCCCAGGCGACCCAGCTAGGGTTGATCAGACCCACAGGATCTGCCCTCTTGATCCAAAGCCGCCTAGTGGCTTTCTCTGTGGCTTCAGTAGCTGATGTAATGGCCTCCCTTTTATCTTGACCAGTGATGCCTAGGAACAGAAGTATTTTGCAGAGTGAATGCTCTGGCAGTCCACCTCCACAGGCTCACAGTGGGATTGCCAGCCTTTCCCAGCATGAATCCACTAGTTCCTGGTGTTCGGCACGCTTTCTCTCATGTGCCTCTTGCATGTGCTCTTCCCAGAATACTGTTAATTACAGCATGATCAATCATTTGGTGGATTCAGATACAATGATCATGTCTGGATGCAACCATAATGGTGTTATCTGGGCTGGGAACTTCAGCTGCTAACCAAGGTCCACTTCCATGTGGCAATCATTGGCGGTGGTGAGGACTTGTGGGCAAGGTTTCTCTCCAGCTCTTGCAAAGGCGATGATCATTGGCTGATGGTGGCCTCTGATGTTTTTAATGGCTGTGGCTACACTCTCAGCGATTGCCTTGAGGACCTGGTCTTGGCACCAATGATAATGCCCATCACCAAGGGCTTTTGGGCAGCTGCCACCAATTTGTCATGTTTGTTACAAAATGTTTTCACTGCAGAACCCAGTATAAAGACTCAACAGGGACTGAAAGGTAAGTGGGAAAAAACAAGAAACTTTATTTGAGAATTTACTGATGACTTGGGGAGCTGTACAGAGTGACAGGACAGTCCAAAGCACTGACAAAATCCAAAAACTTGAAATCCAACTAAACACAGGGCCAACAAGAGGAAACTAGAGGACTCACAGATGTGAGCAGAAAGGTGAACTCGATAAAGATGATAATGAGGATGGGAAAAGGAACGGATGAGGGGAAACTAGTGAGCCATATGAGGAAATGACCTATAAAATAAAACAGGAACAGATGCAGATGCGGTAACACAGGAGGCACAGAAAAGGAAAAAACACTCCGAAACATAAAAGAAGAGGAAAAACTAAGGAGGACAACAGAATTCAAGGATGATTAGAAGAATTGTGAGAGAATGAATATGAAAGTTAAAAAACAGTAAAGCAAATATCATTTGAGGTGGTAATAAATTTCAAGCACACCCCGTACTCCTTCCCCCTTCCTCCTGTTATGAAATACAACAAGCTGGGACTTGTTTCATTTCTACAGAAGTGGAAACTCACAGAGTTTCTTGTCACTGAGAGGAGAAATGGCACAGAAAGGAGTTCAGCTGAACAGGGAGACCTTCTCTTGTTCGAGCTGCTTAGATCTACTAAAGGATCCGGTGACCATTCCCTGTGGACACAATTACTGCATGAAGTGTATTAAAACCCACTGGGATAAAGAGAAGAGGGGAACGCACAGCTGCCTGCAGTGTAGGCAGACCTTCAGACCGAGACCTGCCCTGGTGAAAAACGCCATGTTGGCAAATTTAGTTGAGGAGATAAAGAAGACTGGACTCCAAGCTACTCCTGCTGATCACCTCTATGCTGGACCTGAAGATGTAGCCTGTGATGTTTGCACTGGGAGAAAACTGAAAGCCTTCAAGTCCTGTTTAGTCTGTGTTGCATCTTACTGTGAGAAACACCTTCAGTCTCATTATGATGCAGCACCATTGAAGAAACACAAGCTGGTGGGCCCCTCCAAGAAACTCCAGGAAAACATCTGCTCTCATCACGATGAGGTGATGAAGATTTTCTGTCATACTGATCAGCAATGTATCTGCAGTCACTGCAAACTGGATGGACACAAAGGCCATGAAACAGTCCCAGTTGCAGTAGAAAGGACTAAGAAGCAGAAGGAGCTGGAGGGGAGTCGACTGAATATCCAGCAAAGAATCCGTGACCGAGAGAAAGACGTGAAGGTTCTTCAACAGGAGGTGGAGGCCATCAATCAGTCTGCTGATAAAGCAGTGGAGGACAATGAGAAGATCTTTTCTGAGCTCATCCATCTCATCCAGAATAGAAGCTCAGATGTGAAGCAGCAGATCAGATCCCAGCAGAAAACTGAAGTGAGTCGAGTCAAAGAGCTTCAGGAGAAGCTGGAGCAGGAGATCACTGAGCTGAAGAGGAATAACACTGAGCTGGAGCAGCTCTCACACACAGAGGATCACAACCAGTTTCTACACAGCTACCCCTCACTGTCAGCACTCAGTGAGTCTACACTCTCATCCAGCATCAATATCCGTTCTCTGAGGTACTTTGAGGATGTGACAGCAGCTGTGAAAGAGGTCAGTGATAAACTACAGGACATTCTGAGAAAGAAATGGACAAACATCTCACTGACAGTCACTGAAGTGGATGTTTTACTATCAGATCCACCAGAGCCAAAGACCAGAGCTGGATTCTTAAAATATTCATGTGAAATCAGAATGGATCCAAGCACAGCTAACACATCATTGTTATTATCTGAGGGGAACAGAAAAGCAACAGTTGTGAAAGAACACCAGTTGTATTCTGGTCATCCAGACAGATTCACTGAATGGTGTCAGGTCCTGAGTAGAGAGAGTCTGAGTGGACGATGTTACTGGGAGGTGGAGTGGAGCGGGGGAGACGTTTATATAGCAGTCACATACAAGAATATCAGCAGATCAGGGGTCTCGCATGAATGTGGATTAGGATTCAATGGGAAATCTTGGGCATTACACTGCGAGTCAAACAGTTACAAGTTTTTGCACAACAGTTCCCACAAGCCTGTCTCAGGTCCTCAGTCCTGTAGAGTAGGAGTGTACCTGGATCACAGAGCAGGTATTCTGTCGTTTTACAACATCTCTGAAACCATGACTCTGCTCCACAGAGTCCAGACCACGTTCACTCAGCCCCTCCATGCTGGATTTCGGCTTTTAGATTATGGAGTCACTGCTGAATTCAGGCAACTCAATATAGACAAAGTTCATGTAGGGGACAGTTAGTTAAAACATGTTCTCATCTTCTGCTGGTGCAGAATGCTCACACTGACTTTCTGTCAGTACAGAATTGATTTTCAGATCCTTTGTCTATAAATCCATGTATGGGTACATTTCAGAACTATTTTGCTCTATTTTGCCACTAAGTTTCTGCTGCTTTTCACTGTCAGATCAAGTGGTTAGTGGGTCAGGGAGATTTAGCTTTTACAGTGGGAGCTTCAAAGCCCTGTAACTGTGGTGGACAAAAGCTGCCATAATCAGAAATGAATAAATGACTTACTAAAAAAATTAAATATGTAATTAAAAATACACGTAGGCATGAATTTGTTTATAAAATGTCACTTTTAAGTTATATTTGTTTTAAATTTATTTCTCAATTCGATTAACTTAATTATTTTTATTTTCTTCCACAGGAGAAAATATTTTGTAATTATTAAATCAAATAGAAAATTAAATGGGAAAGTAATGAAAAGGACAAATTAGTGGTACAGATACAAGATAAGTATTTGCGTTTAATTTTAATATTGTGTTTATTGGGTATTTTTTCTGTCTGTATTGTATAACTAAATACAACAATTATGGCAAACAGCCTGTAGTTCACAATCAAATGTTCGGTCTCTATTATTAATACATTTTTAATGGTCTTTGTTATAAGTTTTTATCCTGTCTTAATCTTTTGTCCTCATGGATCCTTGTAAACAGCTGTTATTGTGAGTCAGTCTGTGAATCTGTGCTTGAAACCACTGAACAACAGTCACTTCCATACTTTACTGAATCATTATGTGAATAAACTGAAACCTTACAGAATTATTAAAGCTGAATGAGTAAACAATTGTCTCCTGTCTTAAATCCGGGCTCTTGTACAAACCCGATGGGCTAAAAGCAAAAGCAACATGAGAGCAGAACTGAGAGTTTTCCACCTGAAAATACAGGCTTCATGAAAATGCTTCTCCCTTTTTTTTCTTCTGGATAAATCCTAATATTATGAATTTAAATCACATCCTCTTGCAATAAAATGCCTCTTTTATGAGCCCACCAGCTGAAATTCATTCCTCTGTATTTTTTGGGTAAAATAAAAAACACTTTTTGAACAGAAAATTACTAAAATATGAAAAAACCCAGAGCGTAGGTTCACTCCCGTGAGAGGAAACATTACTGCTCTGAAAACAAAGATTTCAAATACTGTGGGCGAACCTGTGTGCCATCCAATCAGCTTCCAGTGGATGTACGCGGAAGTGAGAAAAGATGCCGGCAGACAGGAAACTGCCAAGCTGACAGATAAACAAAGGAAATCAAACAACTGCACTTTCAAAATAAAGGTACGTCTATTATCTAGCTATGAAACGCTTTGTTATAGAAGCTTGTTTTTACTTTTTTCGAAACACTTACTTAGTTATTTTTTTTTGTCGTAAATTTCAAAATATAACCTAAATGTTCTAGCACGTCTCCAAAGTCACAGTCATCTTTATTTTGAAAGCTCAAAGCGGAGGTATTTTGTAACATCGAGCATCCTGACGGTGGAAACGTCACAGCAGCGACTGGCAGCTCGTTTTTGGGGAGAGATTTGCATAGATCTGTCAATCTAAAGTTCACGTTTTGTTATCCTGCTCTTTACGAGATGCAGCAGCCCGACACGTTATTGCACATCGCAAACTTCAGCACGCTGTTTGTGTGCATGGTGCTCAAGTTTCCGCAGATCTTTGTACTGATGCGAGCGAAGTCTACGGGCGGAGTGAGCCTCAACAGCCTTCTGCTGGAGCTGATCGGGTAGGCGGCTGTAGTCCCGCTTCTGGGATGGTTTTTTATTTGTTTGTTTCTGGGTGTTAAATGTTGTGTAAGTGTCGATGTAACTTAGTAACTTAGTAACTTAGTAACTCAATGCTGGTGTGATGATGATCTTCCTCTTCCTCACTCATGATTGGTGATCAGCAGTAAAGGCGCACCCATCCTGAGAGAGAGCAGCTTGAAATGATTTCTTCTTTAAACGCTGTGAGAACTTCACCATTTAATCCATTTGTTGCTCTAGTGATGTCTTTTATTCCCAAACCTCTTTGTTTTTAAAGGCAGGATGAATTTTGTTCAAAACTTACCAGTACACAGTCACCAAGTAACCCTACATGGACCGCTGGAGGAACCCATGCAGGTACAGAGGAAAGGTGCAAACTCCACCCATAAAGGCCCCAGCTGACCAGGAGGCGCAAACACAGGACCTTCTTGCTGTGAGGCGGCAGTGCTAATACACTATTTGTATAGTCAGGCTGATGACATTAGAGGAAAAGTCACCAGAGAGGTCACCAATACTACCAGGGTTTATTAACTGATCTAACCAGCACCTTTCAAGAGTTCGTGGACAGACCCATATGGCTGATATGCTTAAAAGTGACATTCTTTTCTGTGTTACCCCAACACATCCTCCAAATGTTGCTCTCCATTAGTTAACATATCACATTAGAGGATCATCACGTCAGGCCTCAGTAGCATCCTGAAAACAGTTCGTGTTATCATGTAACATCCTCAGTCAAAATGTTTTGTCTTAGTTAAACTTTTAACCTTACAGGAACATTTTTTGAAATGAGAAACTTCCTTCAAATGTTTTTTTCATTTGCTTAAAGCGTTTTCTTGAAAGCATCATTAGAACTCGAAGGAAACATTTGCCACTGTTGGTTATTATAGTCTGTAGGCCACATAAGACCTGATTTTCTCCACTACAAGGATAAAAGCATCCGATGTCTTATTCTTTGAATTCAGGTGTTTTCGGCCCCATTTTTCCCAGTGTATAAAATCATGCATGTGAAAGAATGGGTCATTCTAAAGAGCTCACTGAACTGTAATAGGATGCCACCATTGCAACAAGTCAGTTCGTGGTATTATTGCAAAGTGGAAGCATTTAGGAACCACAGCAACTCAGCCACAAAGTGGCACACCATGTAAAGTTGCAGAGCGAGGTGCTGAGGCGCATAGTAGGTAAAAGTCACCAACATTCTACTAATTCAATAACTGCAAAGCTCCAAACCTCCTCTGGTATTAACATCAGCACAGAAAGTGTGCTCCAGGAGCTTCATGGCATGGGTTTCCATGGCTGAGCAGCTCCTGTAGGTGTAACGTGTAGATGGCTCAGTATTTTTGTCCATATTCTAGCTATCTATGGAGAGATGGACTCTGAGATCTCATTTTAACAGTATGACTGTTACATGGGCATTCAAATTTATAGCTCTCAGTAGATCTACCAAAGACCAGAGGCTTCTTCAGATGAACCAAACAATCAAATTATACTTATTTATAATCCAAACATCTGGAGATCTAAAAAGAACTGCTTTAAATTTTCATATATTTTTACTCCTGTATAGTAATCAGATTGCAGGATTAGGATTTATTTCATTGTAAAAGTGGAGTTATTAATGATTTAACTGCAGTTGTCACACTTGCTGCACTGTGAAGCCATCCAGGGGGCCGGATTGGACCCTTTATCGCATTTGTTTTGTCCCCCAGGGCAACAAGTTTAACACCCCAATCCTAAAACATAAAACTGCTACAGAATCCCTGACATATAACAATATATTTGGCATAAACGTGGATCACTTTTACTTTGATAAAAAAGTTTTTTTAAAAATGAGGTTTTCTTACAGATTAAAAGTTAAATAGGACATGAAGAGATTGTGTTCCTAACAGCTGAGAAGCTGCAGTACCTTAAAATGAAAAAAATAATCCTACTGTGAAGGCTTACTCTGCTCAGCTGAAGATTTTGGTTTAATGATTGCGAACGGGGTTAGAATTGTCCTGGGATGGTTCTGTGTGAAGTTCTGTGCAGTGTGCTGTTAAATCAGTGCAGCAGATTAGAGCTTGAAGTACTTCTTATGTATTGAACAGGAAGTGTTGTGGTTATCTTTGCTGTTGGAACACGAGGGATAAAGTCAGTGTCTGTAAGACTGCGTAATTTCTCTCTCTCCTCGGTGCCTGGCCGTGGCTACACCATCTGAAATGTCTCCACTGTTTTGGTAAGCGATAGCCCGCTGTCATTGTGCATGCCACGGTGAAACAGTGAAGATGTTTATGTAGTTATGGCTACAAAGCAATAAAGAAAAGCACTCTTGTCATTCGGAATGAATGTCAGGGGGTTTGGTTTTGTCGCTAGTGGGAAAAATCTCCACTCACAGCGATATTAAATAGCTCTGTCCTAGATGATATTAGCTGGCAGTCAGGCTGTACTGATCATTATCTCTTCCTATGTGACTAATATTCCATCTAGGACCAAAAAAAAAAAAATGTCCAAACACAATAAAAACTCTGAAGGTGGATAGGTTGATCTGCTATTCATGCCATCATAGGATGTTATTGTATTATACCCTTTATTTATCACTGTGGCACATAGGAATCTATGCCTGTATGTAGATGCATCCAGCTGCATGGTGGCTTGCATAACAGGGCCGGGAATGGAGGATCAAACCTGCCAGAATCCAAATCAAACAAATTAGTGACAAAGTAAAAATGGAATATGCCATCAAATGCCCAAAATGTAAAACTGTATGTATAAATGTACTTTATAAAATATGACCTGAATTGATATGTTTTTGCTTGCTTTTTTATTTACTTATTTTTGCATGAATTAATCAGTTTATTTGCGTTCTTTTTAAATTCTTCACTTATTCATTAATATAATTATTTTTATATGTATGTATTTATCGGTCCGCCCATCCGTCTATTTTTGTGCCGCCTGTCCGGGTTGTGAGAGCAAAAGCCTAAGCAGAGGAGTTCAGACCTCGTTCTCCTCAGTCATGTCCTCCACCTCTTCTGGGTGTGATACCAATGGTCCTTAGACAACTGAGAGATATAATCTCTTTAGTGTGCCCTGGGTCTGCCCCAGGGTCTCCTTCTACACCTAAAACACCTCACCTGTGAGGTATCTAGGTGGCATCCAAGTCAGATGCCTGAACCACCTTAACTTGCTCCTTTCAAAGCAGAGGAGCTGCAGCTCTGCTCCTCACCTTATCTCTACATTCCTGACCCCTTACAAGTTATTCCAGTACCTATGTTGCTGGGGTTAGCCTGCTTCTCATAGGGTCTGCCAAGGCAAACTCCCTAAGTGACCCAATGTGATTCAAAAGACCCCCGTGATGATGAAATCCAGGAACACAGCAATCAGCGACACTGGGACGCCACCCTGGACGCCCAGCCTAGGGGAGAGGCTTGCTGTTGGCCTGACCTAAGTCTATGGGACGCGTGGGGCCACACTGCTGCAGCTTCACCATCTGCAGGAGAGTCTGGTGCTTTGTGGACTTTATGGCTCTATGTTTTTATTTCTGTATATTTTCCCTTTGCATTTTCTTCCCATTTATCTCATGAAACTTATTTCTGTTTTTCTTTTTAAATCCCTTCATGCATTTTTAACCACTGCAATCCACTACATTTGCATAATTTAGCAGAAATGAAAACAGAATAATAGGTGTTTGGGGGGGAAAGCAAAAGGGAAATGATACAAAAACAAAAATAAATGCGGGAATTTTGAAATGAATAAATTGATAAATAAAAGGGAAAATTAATCAATACGAAGGTAATTAAATACAAAAGCAAGTGAAAATAAATTACATTTTATAAATGAATTTATTAGTTTTTTTTTTAAATAGGTATTTATTGCATTTAATGGCATCTTTATTTCTTTATGGTCTGACTGTGGGTGAGTTTCAGTCCCCCGTAGCCTACTACTTGCAGAAATTCTCCTGCTGAAGGCTCCCACTGTTGATTCATCATGTTTGCTGAGCATATTGAGCCGAGCTGCTCCCATAAAAGAGTGAATGAACTGATCATCCTGCTGCCGCTTGGCTCTGAAACTGCTTGTTGACTCCCTGAGTGAATCCCTTCCCACAACATCAAGCTTGAAGCGATCTGTTTTGATGCCAGTCACTGAGTCTTTGCCTCATTTGCTCCTGAGCATTGTTTCTCATTTTAATCAGTACTGAATATTATAAAACACCTCCAGTTTAATAACCTGACACTACATGCTTTACAGGTTCATTGTTTTTGTAACATATCAGATGTACTATGACTACCCACCTCCAACCTACTTGGAATATCCCATCCTCATTGCTCAAGGTAAGTTATAATGCTACATACATTTTCTGTGCTTATAATTATCTCAGTAAATGTGTCATTTTTACCTCCTTTTTGATCCAGATTCCTTAATTAGTTTATCATTCAGAGTGTTAAATGCCTCACACTGAACTCTGTAGTCTCTGTCTATTGAGATCATTCAAAAGGAGCACAGTCATATTAATGTGTCTTGTTTTAATAAAGCTGCACGTATGATTGGCAACTTCATGCCCATGGCAGTGGTGGAGGATATTAAGACTTGTCATTCTAGGTAATTAAGGGTAGAGTGATGGGCAAAATAAAGTTGCAAAAACTGAAGGAGTCTGAATACTTTCTGGAGCATCTGCACATATCAGCAGCCCTTGAAATGGAAATCAAATGCAGCCATAAGTGGTGCGTGTTATAACCTGCCGTGTGTCCTCAGACGCCATCCTCCTCCTCCTGATTCTTCACTACAACGGCAGCCTGCGGCAGAGCCTCATCTACACCTTGGTGTATCCTTTCACTTTCTTATCACACCAATTGATGTGAAAGTGCTCATTCAATTTTTGCAGAAATCAATGACCCATTAGACTTTTGTGCCTCTGCCTTAACGTACTTGTGTTCAGGTTTGTGGGAGGCTGGAGGCTCCTGACTCTGGAGAAGTGGATCATAGATTTGGCTATGGTAATAAACCAGTTTAACATCAATCATAAGTCAGAGTGTGTGACAGAGTCAGCAAAGAGATGGCATGTCATCAGTCAGGGGCAATGAGGTAGAGCTTTGAGAAGAAACTTATCCAGACCCCATTTCACCTGGTGTTTCTCACCCAGACCTTATAAATGCCAAATGGCCTCATTGGTTAATGAGATGAACATGTCTCAGGGCGTTTTGCATTTAAATAGGTGAGAGCAGAGAACTCTCCACAGCCTTTCCCCTTAAAGTTTGAGATGTTTAGAGGCAGCAGAATGTGTTTGAAACTTCTTGAAATTCAGCTCAGAGTTCAGCTTGTTATCACATGAAGTCTGACCTCCTTCTCCTCTCAGAGCATGTGCACATTTATTAGTGCAGCCAGTAAGTTTGCCCAGCTGCAGTGCCTGTGGAGGTCCAAGGATGGCAGGCAGGTTAGCGCCCTCTCCTGGGCTCTGGCTACCTACACGTGTATGGGTGAGTTTAACCAGCCAATGTTTGCTTTGATTCTCCGTTGTACAGCTTTTGGACAGATATACTATAATTAATAAATTAATAATTGGGGTATAACTTATCCATTTAAGTTATATCTGCCACTGCCACAGTTTTTTGTCATTTTAGCTGTGTACCAAAACACATTCAAGTAGTAGTACTATGATTGTGAGTTTAAAATACAGACTTTGAGGTTAAATTTGAGGAGTTGAACATTCATGCATAATTGTCAAGGAATTACAGCCATTTTAATACACAAACCTCTATTTTCAGGGCCTCAAATGTAAGTCAGGATCCTTTTCATGGAGAGGTGTGAGCTATTTCTTCATAATTTTGTCATACATTTAGGAATTGAAACATTTACAGTTGATCGCATTTGGAAGCCATGTCTGTAAACCCACAATCGGTTGTCCAATGAGCTCTCCATGCAAGTGAAACAAACCAAAAACATACAGTGAAATCTATTAGCAAGATAGCAGGAACATGAGGAGCACCCAAATAAATATTTTAGTACATTTTGAGAAGAAAATAGAACATACTAGTGAGCTCTACAACATCCGCAGATTACAGTGGTGTATGATTGCAGGATCCTTTCTATGATCAAGAAGAAACCCTTCACAACACTCTCCAGGAGGCTGGCATATCATTATCCAAGTGTACTATAAAGAAAAGACCTCACAGGAGCAATGCAAAGGGTTTACCACAAGATGCACGAGTTCTTCAGTCTGAAGAAAAGGTAGATGAGACTTTGCAGAAAAAAAAATACAAAAAAGAAACACTTTAGCTCTGGAGCAGCAATCATTTGATAGATAGTTAAGGATCGATGTGTTAGAAAATGTCTAGATGAAAAAAGTGTAGAGAAGGTTTCATAATCCAAATCTACATAAATGTTGTGGCGTTATATAACCGGCATTTATAGGGATAAATCTGCTCAGATTCATACAAATGCAAAGCTGACTGGCCGGCACTTCACAGTACAGACGGACAATGACCCAAAACCCAGGAGATTTGGAAGTTAAAGAAGTGGAAGATTATACAGTGGCCAAGTCGATCACCAACCCACCGAGATGAATTTTAAAAATAAAGGCAGAAAGACTCAGAAACAACTGAAGGCTGCTGCAGTAAAGGCCTGGCAGAGCAAAGGAGGAAAATCAGTCTTTAATTTTTCCAGTTACAGTTACAGTCGAGCCTCTGAAAACATAACTGTAATTCCTTAATGGTTAATGCAATATTACTGATTCAACTCCGCAAATGACCTGAACCCTAAACCCATACTCATCATATGACTTGTTTCTGTACACAGCTAAAATAATTGTAAGGATCTCCAGCCTGAAAATGTACCAAGGATCTTATTTCTGCTTTTCAAACTGCAGTCATATCACCGTCTCGTATCCGTCTAACACTTATGTTTAGAATTCCTTCCCAAATTTAATCCTGTTAAGCAGTTTTATCAGTTCTCATAAATTCCCCTCCCTAAAGTTGCAACTCTAATCTTTCATTTCATGAATATGTATGGTAGTGTTTACTCAGCCCCTAATTTAATAAATGAGCAATTCAACGCTTCATTAATTAATGATCAGATGCTCTGTCGGGTAACGGGGATGTCATTAACTCGGCTTCCTCTTTGTTTCAGCTCGGATTTACACCACCACAGTGACAACTGGAGACATGCAGGGTGAGTCGGTCTGAATTACAAATGACTGTGGGAGGTATCGTATCCCAGAATTTTTAATGAACACTTCAGAGGAAAATTATTTGTCTTCTAAATAACTTTCATCGTAGTTTTAAAACGAGCATTGTTTTTTGGTGAACCTTGTGCTTCTCTGTGAGGAAGCATCAAAGACAGTGATTGATGTTAATTTAGCTGATTAGCTGATAAAATACATCTATTCATTCATTTTCCTCTGCTCATACATATTGATGTTAATTTAGTTGATAAAATACACATACCCAAAATGAATGAATGAAACTACAAAGAAGTAAATAGTTCATTTTAGGCTTGTGTGATGAGAGGTAGGGGGTGTGATTATAGGTTTGGACTGCTTTAAAACAAAAAGGGACAATAGTGTGGATGAGGCCATAAGCACCCGGGCCTGTTCAAAATCCATCAATGTATCATATTTCTATTATATTTCAGCAAGTGTGAAAGAGAGGGCTTACATGGTGGTAGTGAGACCTGCTTTGATGTATGGTTTGGAGACGGTGGCACTGACAAAAAGACAGGAGGTCGAGCTGGAGGTGGCAGAGCTGGAGATGCTCAGATTTTCATTGGGAGTGACCAGGATTAGAAATGAGTATATCAGAAGGGACAGCTCAGGTTGAAGACAGTTAGAGAAGCAAGGGTGAGATGAGAGGAGGGATAGTGGATATAATGGACAAAGGATGTTGAATATGGAGCTGCCAGGCAGGAGGAAAAGATGAAGACCACAGAGAAGCTTCGTGGAGGTAGTGAAGGATATGCAGAGGGTTGGTGTGACAGAGGATGTAAGGGATAGGGTGAGATGGAGGGAGATGATGTGCTGCAAAAACCTCTAAAGGGAGCAGCTGAAAGAAGAGGAGTAAGGATTAGTTCCATCTTGTAGGAGAATCAAAGTCTGGTTAGTATTAATGGCCAACTTTCAGTCATAATGAATGTATTAAACTGGAAGGTCTAAAGGGTTGCTTCTCTACAATGTAAGACATCAGTGTTTATTTTTGATGTTAATCTGAAGGAAACATCAGAATCACAGAAACAGAACTGTCTCACAATTTTTTGCACCAGGAAAAACCTATAGGTCCTTATAAAACCACAGGATTTCAAGCACCTTTTACCCTGTGTATCCCTGAGTAATCAGTATTTCTAACTGCAGCTCTGCTCTACTTGTATGATTGTATACACAGTGAGATGCTCCTGTCACGTTTCTTTGTTTCTGATAATCTTTCTCTTTGCCACAGTTCTGGTGCGGTTCATAGTGATGACCCTGCTGAACCTGTGGGTGCTGCTCACTGTGCTCTACTACCAGAGACACGGCAGCAGCTCCAAGAAAGAAGACTAAGTCTTTAACGCTGGATCCTGGCGATCAAAGTTGACTGGGTCACTTTAGGCACAACCAATACTGTAAAATGAAACTGACGGGTAACAACAGTTAAAGATGATTTTTATATAGTTTGTCTTCCCTGTTAAATCCACACATTTAATAACATTCCAGTTTGTGAAAACCTGTTAATGAGAACAAAGACCAATGCTTTGAAGTGTTTTGGAAAAGCTTTTGTATGTGTAAAGTTATTTTCTGGACTGTTTCAATAAACCAAATATTCTACCTTTTTACATTGAGGTTATTTAATTCAAAAAAAAAAAAAACCCAAACAGTTCAGTATGGAGGACCAACACTGCCCAAATCTAAAATAAAAATATTGCATTAAATATGCCAAAAATTCAATGTCAGATTGATGAGATTTCATTTCTTTAGAACAGCTCCATGTGTTTTTGGACAGACACACAGTTCTTGTAGTTTTGCCTCTGTACACCACCACAGTGGATTTGAAATCAAACAAGATGCGATTAAAGTGCAGATTTTCAGCTTTGAAGAGGTTTAACAAAAGTATTGCATCAACTGTTTGGGAATTACAGCCATTTTTATACACAGTCCCCCATTTCCATTAAATGGACAACAGACTAACAAGCAGTTTCATGCCCAGGCGAGGCCTGGATTATTTGCACAGTATGCAGTTTTCAGCATTACTGACAGCACGTTATAGGGTAAAAATTTCACCTATTGGTTGATCACTATCAGAATACAGAGTGCCTATATATGCCTAATAAATAGAAGGCACATAAAATTGATTAGAAATAAAAATTTTATATATTTATTATACAAAAATGCTTAATATTGTTTTTAATATTTTTTTGTGGCATTTTTGGTCCACCATACTTGTACGCCTCTGCAGAATGATGGCATCTAACATGTTTAAGACGGAAAAATGATCTGAAACCAGAAGGCACATCCATGTCTTTATTGTTGAAGTGGTTATTATTATAGAGCCGTTTGATAGCAAACATGCAATCTGGATGTAGAGCCCTTAAATACAAAGTGGACAAGGCTGTATAAATAATATGTGCACTGTATGGCATGTAAAATATATACTGTGTATATTTATATGTATAAAACATGCTTCTTGGTTAAAGGAGAGTGCACACACAAACACACACACACACACACACACACACATAGTTTACTCTCCACCTGCTAACTAAGTCACATACATACAACAATGTGCCCAAACTCAGAGTTTGGTTACCTTTAATACAAAAATAAGGACAAACACTTTTAGAAAAACTTCAATGGAATAGTGCTGCTCAGTATTTCCACTCATGGGTTCAGGATATGATTGGATACCTTCATTATTTCTGCTTCTTATTGGTTAACTTCCCTCATTGTCACTTTCGCTACTGACTAAAAACGACTAGGCATGTGGGTGAAAAAGCAAACGCATGCAAGTTCACAGAGTAGTTGGTGATGAAAGGCGGGGCTTCAGTCAAGTATATTTGGATAATACAATGCCTGTGTGTCGTCTCTGGTGAAGCCCAGATGTACATTCAAAACAACAGAAGGAGCCGAGCTCAGATCAGAAAGCATTAACGGTGCACCCCTTTGAATTCAGTAAACATTAACCCTCAGAACTGACAGTGCAGGTTTGCAGAGATTATGGGATTGTGAGGACTCCATGTCTTACTCTAATGCCATTTCGAGCAGGATTCTGTTCACTCTGTAGTCGTACGACGTCAAACCGATGATTCAGAGCATGCCTGAGTCAGAAATCTGAATAAGAGGCACTCAAAGAACTATTTGCTCACATCCGAGAGGAAGCTGGCCTTCATTTGCTGCCTTAATGACTTTCCATGAAGTCACAGCTCGTTTGCTTCCTAAGTACCTTATTCATGATTCCCTGTGGACACGCACCTGAAAAGCAGAGCTGTGGAACGCAAGAAGCTACAATCATGTTAAAGAGTTTGAAAGTACAGACACCATAAGCCAACAAAAATACAGACTCTTCTGAGTGTAGTGTTCCCCATTAAACCCTTCATATTGTTCACAATCATTAATCACAAGAATGTCTTTTTTTTGGCCACGAGAATCCCCAAAGGTGGTGTGGAAGAGTTTTCCTGTCGGCTGCTTCGATCAGACAGTGTCCTGGAGAGAACGGTTGAGGTAAGTGTACCCCCCTCTTCTTGTCAGCCTTGGTCAGGCTCATAAGAGCTCTCCTCCATTGTGTGGGAGCCGAACAAGCACAAGTGCTCTTGCCAAGGACCCAGGAGAGGACTTGGTTTTATAAGTTTATGAGTTGCCCAGCTTGCTGTAAAGATGGCAGGTGCTGAGGTGAGCTTGATAAGTGGCTTGGAAACAAGTTGAACAAAAATGGAAAATGCCGGACTTGGTAACTCTCGCAGGCTGAAGCGGGACAGGGTGGAGTGGACGTTGGAGAAGTGAGTCCAGTGTGCTGATCTGCAAACGGAGCTTTGTATAGTGTCTTTGATTTAGGAGGAAACACTCCCCACCACCTTGTAGATGCACCACGCTCCCGAGAAAGGTTAACTGGAGGAAGAGAGAGAGAAACAGATGCAAAGTTAATCTCAGTAAATTATGTCAGGAAGATTAAAAGACTAGGCTGTGATTTGAATGGCACAGTGAAGGTATCATGTTATACATTTACCAAATCATGGGCCTGGCTGATTTTCAGACCATATATAAGAAGCTACAGATTCTCGTATGTTACCCGACATTTATTTTAAATAAAATTAAAAAAAACTCAAGTTACTTCAAGTCTTTGTATCGAACAGAAATTGGCCAAGCATGTGTTAGTCATGCTGAGATATACAATGATCCTACTTAAGATTTTAAGCAAGCGAGTCCTACGTTAAGCTGTTTTCACACACGTACTGCAGCCACGAGCTTTTCTAAGCATTACCCAGAGGAGCTGCATGTGCAAACGCCGTGTATAAATGTCTGAATCAACCGGATCCATAGACTGTATATAAAAGATGGAACTAGCCACTGTGATGTCACACTTTGGTTTGTAAAGTCCTGTTTTGGAGACCTGAGGTGAACATTTCAGCCATTGCCATCTTGTTTTTTTAATATACTCACCAAAAAAAAAAAGTGCTAACTGAGGTCATAATTCATGTGAGACATGGTAATTTTCCTATAGACTTCAGAGGAGAAGGAGACACCCTCTGCTGGCCATGAGATAGATTGCAGGTTTAAGTCAATTCTAAATAATTCTATAAAGAGGATCTGCTTTAAAGGTTTTCAGTCTGTAGGCACAGGCATGATTTTTGGTGCTGGAAACTTTCTGGTTTCTTACTGTAGTCCACTGTGGCCCTACTGAACAATCACATCTAAACAGGCTTTAGCTGCATGCACAGCCTGGAGAGCAGAAGAGGAATGGCATTTGCTGAAATGCATCATTTCAAGTTCATTCTAATTTACTGGCTCTCGGAATGAGAAATCTTGGCTTGGATTTCTGGTGGCTAAACCGGACATCCTGACAAATTGCCCACTGCCCCAAGAGACCAAGTCGGCAGACTAGCTGATGGGTTCCCAGATTGTGTCCACATTGGCTTCACTTCTCAGATCTTTTTCTTTTATTTACAGTCTAAGGACAGATTGACATTAAGTAATCTTTGCCCTGCTGACATTACAAAGTCCATATAAAGTCTGAATGAATGCCGCAGGTAATTATTCAAACAATTCACAGCCAGTGTATGATGAGTACTGCCTTCTGCAGGCAGTTCGGTGCAAAAACCCTGACAGAAACTTGAGTTTTTTCAGTAGTGAGACGTGTCTGATCTCTTGTTGTGTGCTACACGTGAGAAAGGGCAACATCAGACAAAACCTTTAACTTATTCTCCTGAGTTTATGTGTGAATTTATTTTTGCTCATTTCAAAACACCCAGTGCCAAAGTGATCCTAACTATTAGGTGAGCAAATCCACCCAAACTAGTAGTGGCACAAGGTCCATAATACAGTGTGTATTCACCACCTGCACCACCTCAGAGTGACACCCAAAACAAACAAACATACACACACATTGAGGAGTTGAGATGTTTACAGGGAAACATCTGGTCAAAGGAAGAACAAGGAGGAGGAGGAAGAGGAGCTGTCATTTGTACCAGGTACTGCTGGAATCTTCTCGCTTTATTTTGAAGCCATTTGACCTGCGAGGGCTGAGGTCAACAGGATAATGTGACCAGTGAGAAGATAGAATCAAAAAGTGACATTCTTGTAATTTTTTTTTTTATTTTTTATTTTTTATAAATGGTAGGGCACTGCACAGCACACATTGCACACAATGTTACCAAATATGGTCATCAGAAATGTATAGAGGAACAATCATCATCTATATCATCCAACGCCCAGTGCCAGTCCTGGAGACTCAAGTCCTCCAATCTGAAAGGGGAGATTAGTTTTCATGGCCGTGTAACAGTTACTGCAACAACTCAAGTCTGTTCTTGTTAATTTAAGGTTGTTCTTGCTCTTAAGAGACTGTGGTGTTATGTGAGGGGAGATCCTGTCGTGGCAGATGGCTGCCCCTCCTTGAGCCTGGTTCTGCCGGAGGTTTCTTCCTGTTAAAAGGGAGTTTTTCCTTCCCACTGTTGCCAAGTGCTTGCTCATAGGGGATCGTCTGATTGTTGGGTCTTTACCTTACAATTTAAAGCACCTTGAGGCGACTGTTGTTGTGATTTGGTGCTATATACACTACTGGTCAAAAGTTTTAGAACACCCCAATTTTTCCAGTTATTTATTGCAATTCAAGTCGTTCAAGTCCAATGAACAGCTTGAAATGGTACAAAGGTAAGTGGTGAACTGCCAGAGGTTAAAAAAAAAGGTAAGGTTACCAAAAACTAAAAAATAATGTACATTTCAGAATTATACAAAAAGGTCTTTTTCAGGGAACACAAAATGGGTTAACAATTTAAAGCTGTTCTGCAGCAATGGAGGTTGATCAAGCCTTGAAAGCTGGTGCTACTAATTCCTAAAGGAGTTCCAACTTTTCTGGATTACTTACAACCCCCTCTGTCTGCATAAAAGCAGTGTTGGAACACACTGTGGTACCATACCCTCGTGAGCATCAGTTGAACAGTATTGTACTGCAGAAAGTAGTGTGTTGCTACAAAAATGGCGAGAAAAA
>VUQS01066873.1:0-17769 GCA_015108495.1 Heterochromis multidens | reverse complement strand
AAAGGGAAAGATCATTTCTGAACCGAGGAGGGGGCCTAAGGGTACATCTGTCACCATCTTACAATGCTGTGATTGCAGCCATTCCCCAATCTCTGTGAATGGTACTCATGGCCATTGATCAATGGTCATGACAATTTGCATACTAATGATCATGAAACTGACCTCATGGCCCATTGTTAGTCAGTGGTGCTGGTTTCAGTCATTATGCAAATGTACTGTTTATAAGGTTGGGGTTAATCCTGCAGTCAGCTGAGACTGAAGAAGTCACCAGAGGTGACGAAAGTTTCTCCCACTAAAAAAATGCTACGTCCAGATGAACAGATTCAGCTTTTTGGGATTCTTTTAACTGGATTATTGAGCATGCATCAAGAGACTCCCAGATTATTGGCTGAATTTTGATTTTTTTTTTCTTTCATCACTGGGGTGATGCATTTGTACTTTTAATCTTTTCTACTTAATGAATGTCACTCAATTGTGCAACTACATTGTGGCTCATTAGATCTTATGTTGTTAAGTGGGTGTAGCCATAGCCCAGCAGATCCATACACATTGAGACCACATACAGTAGATGGCTGCTTAGTGGCCTATTGTGGCTAAATGTCAGTGGACCCCACAGGCGCAAATGAAAGCTGTTGGGCGCGTGGTGGCGCACACTAATTTGGTTAATGATTAGCCGTCAGTCACTCTCTGCAGTGCAAGGAGGCTCAGAAGAAACTTGAAAAACCCTGGTTTGCCCTTTAAAAACCCAAACACTGATTTTTCTAGCCGCAAAAATGTGTATTATAACATAAGAAAAACATTACTGAAAACAATAAAACGAATTAACTGGTTTCCAGCGTAGGATGTGCCAGCCAAAGGATCGCATGCTCGTGTAACGCTGGTTTAAACGTTTTAATTACGCACTTTAAGGTGTCTCTATTGTAGTAATGAATTTTGTTCAAATCACATTCAAATAGCACATTGGCTTTGCACTTCCAAACATTTATGTGACACAAATTAAACTGTTTTATCTTTTTTTTTTTTTCCTTTGCGTTTGTTTTACAGTCAAACCTCTTACACTGTGGTCATCTATACCCCACCCTGGACAGTTTGCCTTTATGGTAAAAAAAAAAAAAAAAGCAGATCACGGTTCACTTTGAGTCAATATAAAACTTAAGACACGAACCACCGGAATAAATGGGTAATACAAGCTTAAATGGGTTTTTCTTTGTCAATCTGTTTCAACTAACTCGCGCTCATCGTGCGTGAAGAGCTGGTGCACAAGGGACACACGACCAGTTAAAAAACAAAAGAAAAATCTTTAAATTCACTTAGAAATACTATGTGGATACTGCCTAAAGTACTGATGTTTAAACTGTTTTAACTGCGTAAAGACGTGTGGAGCACAACAGCCTTTTTGCGCACTGGCGCACACTTGGTATGTTATTAAACTTAAACATTCATCCTACCCTCACGGGGGGCTGCTGGATCCCACGCAGACCACATCTGAACCGAGAAGAAAGGGGTCCAGCAGACGATATAAGCCACCACGATCACAAAAGTCATCTTCACTGTCGTGATCTTCGCCTTGGAGATGAGCTTTACGCTGCTTACACGGGCCAGTGTGTTGCTTTTGGTGGTTTTAGGCGTCAGGCTTATACATTGCTCCCGTCTAGTTTTCAGTTTAAAGTTTTGCCATATTTTAAAGCTTATCAACCCATAACAAATGCTTAATATGGCCACTGGAATTATGTATATAGTGAGGCTGATCCATGTGATGTAAGCTTTGGCTCCCCAAGGTTTCACGAAGTCACCCCAGCAGTCATACACTCCTGATCCGGCCGAACCAACCTCTCTCAGGGAAAAGATGAACATCTGCGGGATACTGAAGAGCAGACTCAGGATCCAGGAAAATATAACATATAAACGGTCTTTTCTCCTGTGCAAAGAACGGAGGGGCTGACATATTGCCAAACACCTGTCTATAGACATCAAAACTAACATGTAAGTGGAGGCGAACATCCCAACGACCTGCAGGTATTTCACCAACCGGCACAAGATGTCTGGTCCATAGAACCGAAATGTAATGTCCCAAATAAGTTGAGGGAGAACTTGAAATATCGCCACAACCAGATCGGCGACGCTCAGGTGTTTCATGAAATAATACATACGAGACTGGCTGTGTTTTGTTGTGTGGATAGCCAACAGGACGCATAGGTTACCCGCAAGCGCCAGAAAGAGCACTAAGGCGAGCACAGTCACCTCCACCCTCGCCACTTCTTCATTCCGCTTCAAGGGGTTTGTCTGATTCAAGCCACCGGTTCCGTTAATGAGACTCGAGTTCCTCCAAGATTCATTGAACTGCCAAATGTCACTTTCATTTGAAATACTTTCCATTGCTGCAGTCTCGTCCTCCGCAGATGCGTCAGGGTTGTGCAGTCATGCAATAGCTGAAAGAGTCACCTGGAGGGTCTTTAAGTCTTCCTTGCGTCCTCACAAGTGGCAAGACATAATCATGCTTAAAAATGTTTCCTTATCAATAAAGAGAGGAATTCGCTCTTTGAATCTCAATCACCCATACCCCCCTTTCTTTCCCTCTGAAAACAGGATATGCGTGTGAGAGAGGAGCAAATGTTTCCACTTATCTAAATTATATAGAACAGTTCACAAAAAGTCCAATGAAAAAGAAACCTAAGCGACAGAAGGCAACAGTAGCGACCAGCAACAGGATCTGAAATATATGAGTAGAGCAGTACCTCACTGATCAAGGTAATACTCCAAAACAAAAATCATTGTATTTCAATTAAGAGAATATGGTCTTGAAAATATATTCATTTGCTTTCAAAATCAAGATTAAGGTTTGGAAATTAAAATGTTATAATGAGGGTGAAAAAAGCTGCAGAAATGGAAAGCTCCACCATGATCTGTGGTAAGAATCCGAATGACCGGCACTACAGCATAAGCCCCTGTTATAAGGTCCCCAGTTCAGTAAAAACAAACAACAGTCTTACCACCACCACCACTAGGTGGGTATATGCACTATTCAGTAGTAACGTCAGTGGTCTTTGCAGCTCGGAGTACCAACTCTCCTCCAGATCTGCTATAAATCACGGACCTCATTTTATAACCAACCAACCCCATTTGCGAAGATTTTTTGTTGTCAGATTTAATATCGAGAAAGCTAAGAAGAAAACACTTACTGCAAAATGAAGTCTGATATAAAAGATACATTAAGCTATTTTCATATTGTGCAACAGCCTGGGCAGCCAGAGTGAAATATTTTTTTTATTCTGCTGGAGACCTGAAGGGATCCTGACGTCAAGATACCCAGACTAACATTTTGGAACAGCTAGATAAGTAAACAACTGTTTAATAAACACAAGCTCATTCATAAATCCCAAACAGGTCACAGGCTAAATGTGAGTACAGGCAAGTACAGGTGAATAACTTTTTTTTTTTAATTGTGCTATAAAAGACATTTGTATAACTTAAAATCAGAAACATTTTGATTGTATATATGAAATGACATTTTTTTAAAAAAAGCAAACATTTATTTTTTATAAGCCATGCCATAAATGGTAATGGATTCAATTTTGTGACATCATTGTCGCCCTTTGAAGTTGATCTGGCTATGAATGGGAGGAAGTGCTGGCTGGCATATGAAATGTCTGAGGCACAAGCTTTTTTAGAAGAGGCACTGAGACCTGACAAAGAACTATTCTTAAAGGCACCTTGGTGCACTCAGCATAAGCTTTTTATTTACTGAATCAAAAGGCATCTTAGACCAGAAGCATGACTCAGCTGCTTTAAGGTTTGGAAATGTCTTACAGATTTTCTAAGGGTCCTTTTAAACTGTTCAACATGACAAGAATAACACTGTTTTTGCTTATATGACCAGCCCTAACTTGACAGAAGGAAAAAAAAAATGCTTTTAACTGTTATTCTTCTGTTTGTACTTTGCATTGTGCTGATGCTAATCAGGTTTTTATATAATAAAGGAAGACAGAATGATGACCTTTAACCTCTAACACATAGGGAGAAGACATTTGCGTTTGAAATTGTATTAGTTTTGTGATTGTATGTTAATATCCATGTGTTACATTGACGTGATTCCTCTGAACATATACTTCTTTCTTCTTCCCACATTTGCTGCCAAGTGCAGAGCTGCACTGGGATTTAGGGACTTAAATGACAATGGTGATTAATACCACTTAAGCGTGAAGGGTGTTACGCAAGTCCTATACCAACATGAAAACTGTGATAGATGAATTTGGAGAGTTAATGCAGAAATTAGGGAACAAAAAGAACAAAAAAACCACAGAAGAAGGATTTGTGCTAAATTCCATGTGAAAAACTAAATAATGTGTAAAATACTGTGTCACTCTCTCAGTGATGGAGAAATAATATACACCATTAACAATGTGAAACCAATAGAGTGTAAATGATTACACTTAATGAGTCCTGGGGTTTTTTTTAATGACCACATTGTTAAAAAAAAAAAACATAGAAAAATGTTCTTTTATATGATTTATTTGACACAGTTAGGGCAGTGTATAGAAAAATAGGATTCGTCTGCTACTACATGCTGTTTACATTTCCAACAACACACACTTAAAAGCCTTGTGGGAAAATATATCTATGTCACAGGGTCCTTCCCACTTTTGTGGCTTTGGGTTTGGAAAAAGGCAGAGACACTCTGGAGTTTGAAAGCAGTTATGTAAAAACTGAAGATGACTTAGCAGCGGCTGTAAATTAAGAAGACAACAAAGGAAGAAGGGTAACAATGAATTATATCTACTGTGCAATCTGCAGTGAAAATATTCAATGAGGTTGTTAACTAGATTTCTGCTGAGCCTTATAGAGTGAGTCAGCAAAGAAGTAATGAAACTGGGAGGTCTGAAAATAACAGAATAGTAAGAGAAATTGTCCCAATATAGCAGGAGTGAAAACTGAAAAGTTTAGTACATCCAGTACATCACCATCTGCAGAAAGTTTGATGAGTGCTAAAACATTTCATGGAAGTAGATGTGGAATAAAGTGAGAAATGTTTGCAAAATGGTTCTGAAAATGAAAAGTTCATCCCTGAGTCCATCAGGGCTGCAAAGCTTTAAGGGGGTTTTGTCAGAGGCAGTGTCTTGATGCTATCTGACTAGAGGGGAAGGCTGAAGTCACATTGCCAAGGAGTCTGGGTTTTATAAGTTAGTTACCAAAAAGGCAGACAATGTACAAGATATCTGTGTGAGTAGACATACATAGAGCAGTAAACTTAGGTTTAGGATTGTATGAAATGAAGTTTAGTCCCCTTTCAGAACCTGGATCCTCCAAAACATGCCAGATTTAAAAGTCTTTAACTCTAATAGGTTTAGTAATAATGAGAAATGCAAAAGAGTAAGCAAGGGTTAAGTGGATGTCAGGTATGATGGGTGGGTCCACAAAGAAGTGTCATTTAACACGAGACATCACTGTTTGTTTCCTGTTTCAAACAGAAAGGTAACATTTCTTTTAACTGTAACTGCCCCATAACCTTCTTTATTACTGCAACCATAAAAATGAAGGCCTATAAAAAAGCTTACCAAGTCATTCTAAGTCTAAACTTAACCATACAGAGGCAACAAAACAATCTCTGTGCTGTGTTTCTGTCTGCAGGTAAAGATGCTCATTTAGAGAACAGAGCAGTCCTATTCAGGAGGTATGAAAAAAAAATCTGTTATAACAATGTATTACTGTGGCTCTCCTGCACAATATTCCAATTATCTATTATGTGTTAATGTCAGTAACTCATTAATGTTTGTAACTTACACTTAAAATTATAACAGACTTTATTAAAATGTTCCAAGTTTCCTTGGAATTTTCTTTGTGTCTTTGGTTTCAGCTGAACCTCCCAGTAATAAACTTGGAAACAGTTGGCTTCACGAGATGATGAGGAGCAGCCTAATTTACTGTTAATTCTGTTATGCCCAGATAACATGAAACCTTTTTACTTGAGGAAGAAGCACAGATTCAGTCTGAGCTCCAGGCCATCTAAAGAACACAGCTTCATGTTGTGCCTCTATTAAAGATGAGGCCACTGAAATGTGACATGGGTATAGTGTGCGGTTTATTCTTTGATAATTTCTCAGCATCTAGTTTGTGTAGTTTTGGCCAAATATAGTACAAATAAAAGACAAGCAATAAATCATTCACATGGTGCTTGTGGGTTTAACTAGGTGTGGATCATTGTGAATTCATTTCAAGTGCTAAACAGCAGGAAGTGTGGTTCGAAGTTTGTGCTCGATTGATTGATTGATTGGTTAAAAAGGAAAGAAAGCTGCAACAGTTAAAGGCTTGAGTGGCAAAGCAGAGAGGAGTGTGGAAGAGGGATCCTTGCTCCCATGAAGAGAAAAATTGACAAGGCTGAGAGTCCAGGTTCCTTGTGGTGAGCATAAACCGTCATGGAAACATTGGGAAAGTAAGAAAGATTACAGATGGAAAATATGATGCTCTAGAATTTCCTGAAATTAACGACGTTAAAGGAGAAAATTCATTGGAAACTATTCGAGGGGATTTGCATTAGGTCTTACCCATGTCTGGGTGATGAAGGAGAAGAAGATGGTAAATTAAGTCTGCATATGTGTAATGTTATAATTCAAAAAGACTCAGCTTTGAGGCAAAGTTACAGCCTAGTGGTCTACAGAGAATACTGTATAATAAAAGGCCTTCACATAGTCTAACTGCAGTGATTTCATTTGCAGACATTTATTGCATCACATCTCTGTCTACATTTCCCATCTATTTTTAAAGTCAGTACTAGTAAAATTACTTTCAAAAGAAATCCAACAATTTGGCTACAAACCAATATTACCCTGGGAGCACAAGTACAAGAAGTGGTATTATACTGAAATTAATTATACTGCACAGTAATAAAAAAAATGTAGTACCACTATATAGCTATTGTAGTAGTCATGTTATTAAAAACTTTATCATAGCAATTTCTGAGCTTAAGAACACATCTAAAATAATGTTTCCTAGTACAACATCCCATTTCACTATGACCTCAATAATACACATACAGCATAATCAAATGAACAAATTTCTGACAGTGTCCCCAAACATTACACTAACATTATAAACCCAGTAAAGTTAAAATTTATGAATGTGCTCGTGTATTGAAGATATTGTACAGGTGTACAGGTGTAATAATGTACAGTACTTTCCAAAAGTCTCAACCCACCCCTCATTTCTTTATATTTTGTTAGAAAAATAGAAAATGAATTCAGTAATTTATTGAAACATGTGAAAAGATGTATGAAATACATGTATATAAACTAAAAACAGTTCATACAGTTTTAATGAACTTGAAAGTCAATATTTGGTATGACCACCTTTATTCTTCAGCACAGCCTGAACTCTCTTAGACAAACTTTCTTGAATTTCTTTAAGTAGTCTTCAGGAATAGTTCTCCAGGCTTCTTGAAGGACATTCAAAGCTCTTCTTTGGATGTTGGCTGCCTTTTATTCTGTTCTCTGTCAAGATGATCCCACACTGCTTCAATAATGTTGAGGTCCAGGCTCTTGGGAGGCCAATCCATGACTGATAATGTTCCATTGTGTGTTTTTCTATCCAGGTATGCTTCCACTGTATTGGCAGTGTGTTTGGGATCATTGTCATGCTGAAAAATGAAGCAGTTGCCAATCAGATGCTCTCCAGATAGTATTGCATGGTGGGTCAAAATCTGAAGGCATTTTTCTGTGTTGCATGCATCTTTCAGGTCCTGTGTCAGATCTGTACTGGATTTCTTAAGGACATGACTTTCAGATCCTGTTCATCCGCTGTAGATAGCATTTTAGGCCTGCCATTTCTTATTTTGTCCTCCACTTGTCCAGTTTCCTCAGATTTATTTAAGGACACACTCCACATCATGCCAAGATATGCCAAGTTTTGGGCTAATAACTCTTTGAGAATAATCTTGTTGGTGCAAAAATACTTTTTTATGTCTCTCAAACTGTGTTATCTTTGGCATTTTTCATTTTTCATAGATTCTAAAGAAATAGGAAATTATGTGTTTTTGTGACAACAAAATGACTAAAGAAAATTGGTTATTTGGTAAGTTGCTGTGTAGACACAGCACTGGTTCATTCCTTGAGTTAGATGCCTTTTTTACACTTAAATAATTCTTAGGTCAGTGTTAAGTGGCTTAATAAACAAAAACATCTTCTGAAAATGGTCTGGCACAAGGACTGGACTGAAAATGAGTGAAAAAGCAGCCAAAGTCCAAAGAAAAACTTTGAAAGACCTTCAGTAATACTGGAGAACTATTGCTCAAGACCACTTAAAAAATACAATCAAGTCTGGCTCCTTGGAAGCAAAACATGAACAAATGAGGATGGCTCAAGACTTTTGCACAGTATTGCATATGGATGTATTATATTATACATGCCTAGAACTATATATTCTTGCATAAAGTTCTTGCATAAGTACTCGTCTTCTTTTGCAGAAATACTTGTTAGGTGTTTAATAAAATGAATATATCCATCTTTTATAAGGCTGGATATATACTGTTTAAGATTTTTGATGTGTCTCAAACATTATATTTAATTTTTTGTTATTTCATTCAAATAGTTCTGCATACGTTTTCTTACCTTTTAGCCTGTCTTTGTTTCACTGTAACATGAATTTCCCATGTTACAATAGAACGGCATTGTGAAGTAAGCTGACAGATGTTTTCTGTTTGTACAGACATACAGCTGATATGGCACTGAGACAACTGTTGTAAAAACAATATAAGTTTACAGATAGTTGTGGACATTGGAGCTATAGTAAACACATGCAACGCGTTTTTCTTAAGCACTGATAAATTTGCTGTGAACACATCCAGCCTTGTTAAAACAAGTAAGTTTGGTCTTCACTTTTTCTAGCCACTAAAACCTATTCAGCATATGTATCCCATCCTCACGACTGATTCCATTTGCTCAGCAGTTCTCTGTGCTGTTCCCACACATATTGGGCTTTCAGTTGACAGATCTAATTAGAGACAAGGTTCATGCCCAAACCTCTATTGAAGTAGGATACAAGGAATCTGCACGCTAATACTTTTGGCTCCTGCTGCTTTTGTAATAACGCAGATCATGATGTTCTCAGCCATTTTCCTCTGGGTGATCTTGTGTCATTTGATGCATGTAAAAGCATATCAATGCACTCTAAACTGCTCCGGGATGCTGCCACTCCTAGCTCAGTGGGAGTATGATATATTCTGCATGCGAATGTCACTTAAAACATTACAGTGAAACATTACCTTTGCAGAGGAGAGGATGTTAGTGATTTCTGAGATTACAGCCACAGGTTTCAGTGCCTTGATAAATTGTCTAAACAAGTGAACTAAGTCATGCATCACACCAGTTTGAGACATATCTCACTCAAGCATGGAGCTGCAATAGCTGTAACTTGTTGGATAACAGACTTGTTGTATAATATTGCATGTGGAATTCTTAATGTGGGCCTCAACTCTGAGGGAATGCCCTACTTCATTACAGGAGCTTCCTGAGTTCAGGCATGTGCTATTTTAAAAGTCTGGATGTAAGACATCTTCTTCCAGAACAATAACACAATAAGACCTCCTGTGGTGTGTCTGGAAAAGTTGCTTACATGCGGGTTTGCCCGCTCAGAAGGGAATTTACAGGATCTTGAATGGAAATAAAGCAAACAACTCAACAATAACCCTTACTAATGCCAGCTTTATGTTTGTCGGACAAAACACGCAATGTTTGACTCAGTTCACCGACACAATCCATGAATAATATCTGGCCTGTTTGCCAAAAAAATGGTGATTATGAAATCTCTACAGATGGTGCATGTCACAAAAGGGTGAAGACTAGATTACTTTTCATCAGAATCTCAGGTAAACATAATTGTTTTTTCCATGTGCACAATGCCTTAGTATTTAAAAGCAGGGACATTTGTCTTACTATATTTATGACCAGTAAACTGTATTTTCTTTCCTCTTACTCTTATTGGTGAGATAAATCAAGGGTATGGTCACAATGAACAATGTTTTATCTATTATATCTCACCTTTTGTAGTTCATGAATACAACACTGCTAATTACTACACCTGTAATAAAAAGTACATTGTAAATTTTACATCTAATAAATAGTCAGATTAAACTAAAACAGAAGATAAGGATTATCAATAAATGTGAGATCCAAGTCTAACTTTGATATGCTGAAAAGTTTCAAATAAATGTGAATATATTTAGCCATTCTAACAGCTCATTATGAACTGCCATCTTTTTGTGACCCCTGACCTAAGAATAAGAATAAGAATAAGAATGAGAATAAGAATAAGAATAACTTTATTGATCCCAGAGGGAAATTCATTTGTCTGACAGCTCATCTGCTATTTATATGAGAATAGCAGAATAGACCTTTTATGAGGTCAAGATTTTAGTTTGTCAGACACTTTGATTAATGACCATTTAGCTGTGTTTTGTGTAAATTAGCCTGTGAACAAGATTTTGTAACATATTATTTGAAGCAGTCTGCCCATTGTCCAAATTATATCCTGTCTACATTTAAGGAAAGAACAGGACAGAAATTAGATTTGCTCAATAAGTCCTTTCAGTGTAAAGTTAAATTTGCTATTTGATCCTTCTCTATCTTG
Source organism: Heterochromis multidens (assembly GCA_015108495.1). Lineage (NCBI taxonomy): Eukaryota > Metazoa > Chordata > Actinopteri > Cichliformes > Cichlidae > Heterochromis > Heterochromis multidens. The sequence continues at coordinate 7,155 of VUQS01066873.1, read as the reverse complement.
ATCTGCAACCACAGTGTTTTTTTACATGATTTGTTAAAGTATGGCACACATTTCAATAATCCAGGAACATTCCAACAAATTTTCATATCAACATCATGCCAATTTTATAACTGTTCCTCAGTGACATGAAAATATTTGGCACAAAAACAGTGAAGCAAAAAAGGATCGTGAAAGACACAACAAATAACATTATTCCATTTACACTGTGACCTCAAACCAAAGGAAAAACAAGGGCACGATGGGAGTAGCAATACTGAGACGGAGCCAAGACACACTGACAATACATCAGAGCCTCAGTGTGACAGTGTGTAGAGTCTGTTATCGGTGAATGGAGTGAACAGCAGAGTCAGGTTTATGGCAATCATAGACTCTAACAACCACACATGCACCTGCCACACCATCAGAATAAATTCTCACTAATTCTTTCTTTGCCCATATGTTGGTGCAAAATTGTGCTTTTCAAATAATGTGCAGCTAAAAAACAAATCCTTCACACTGATATTTGCAGTGTGACTGAAAATGAGACTGAAACTATTCACTTGTTTTCTTTTTCTTCATTTTTTATAACTGGGTTGATATTCTATGTTTGTTACATCAAACAGCCTCAGAAATGGAACACCAGGATTTGGTGGCATTGGGTAAAGCCAGTGTTTCTTTTAAATTATTCAAAATACCTCAGACACAGACTTTTGCAAGAAACCTGGCTATTGACTATTGGCACAGAGATGTACGTGAGGGAGGATAATTACAGCTCTTTGAACTACTGGTAGGTCCCCTTTCTCGGGCCATTACCTCCAAATACACCAGTTGGCTGGTGGCCTTTGGACTGTTTGTTATCCTATCTGTGCTTGTGTATCTTTGTATCTTGGAGGTTTTGGAGCCTATAATACTGCTACATGAGGTAAAAAAACAAACAAAACAAAAAACAAAAACTACATCACTGGCTCTAATATCTGTCCAGTAATATGCCTGTGGCTCTCATTTCAAATGTAAATGTAAGAGTACTTCTTCTACCAGCCAACAATCATCAATATACCTAACATGCTCATGTCTAGTGAACATGTCTGTACATTTTTAAACTTTCAAGTCTTTGTGCTGCTTTCTCCTTTAAGGGCAAATGTGAAAGGTTCAAGTTCACTGGTTTCTTGAACAGCAAATCACAACAACCTCTGAAAAAAAAAAGTTTATTATAGTTCAAACAACAAAATCCATTCATTGAGCCATTTTCTCAACCACTTATCTGACTTAGGGTCATGGGGGACTACAATATCAATACAGAAATGCAATAGCAAGTGAGCACGTGGTAAATGTACACAGCAACAGTGTAAACAAATCCATATTCTAATGCAATCAATATAAATACTAAGGAGCATATCATAAACTGCAAAGCTTCGAGGGATACTATCAACTTTCTAAGAACTTCATGAGTCAGCCGTTTGTTCCTGTCTTCTGATCTGGTTAGTACGACTTTTAAAAATTATTATGCAAAGTCTGTTTTAACTTTATATGCTTGCAACTATAAAACAGTAAGCTGCTGAGGATTTAAAGGAGATGACAGACATAAATCATACTGGTTTGCTTTTATTATCTTTTGTAGATTACATATGCTGGCTAAAATTCATTTCCATGGTCATCAAGTCAGCATCTAGTTTGTCTTGCCTAAACTGTGTTGTGGTTTCACTAAACAAAAAGCCCAACATAACACAACCCATGTTACATTTGCAGCAGCCCAATTCAGGACTGCTTTTTATTTTTTTCAATCTTAGCCTTTATTTGATCCGACAGTTCAGCGAGTAGACAGGAAAGCAAGGAGAGAGCAGGGTGAATGACACACAGGAAATGGTCTGGGGTGGACTCAAGCCCATGTCCCTACAGTCCCTTTGGTACATGGGTTGCCAGCCCAACCATGTGAGCTATAGCAGGGCCCCAGAACTGTTTTAACACTAAACAAGTAAAGCTTTTTTTTTTACATCTCAACTAGGGGTGTAATGATACTAGAATTTCAAACTTGATACCGATACCCAGGAAAATGTTCGATAACTGAAACCACTTTCTATACCAAGAGGAAAAAAATAGGGGAAAAAATAAAGAGGCATTTTTTAAAATAAAGATTAGGACAATACAAACAATCAATGACAGCACTATTTTTAAGCTGAGGAACATAACTCTTTTTAGACACAAGTAATTATGTTATCCTGTTAAATTACTGTTACAGATGGGCAGGACTGAAAATGTTTGCTGCCTAGCTCCCACATTAATGCTGCGCTCCATTTATCTCAGAAGTCGAAGCTGGGAATGACATCACTCCCAAGTTGAGCACATTCCAGTAGGAAAGTCTGAAAAGCAAGGAAAAACAGGATTTGTTTGCTCCTTAGTAATGTAGACCCATTCATGCATCACTAGCAATAACTAGCACTAACATGCTTGTTCATTTGCACTTCTGCAGCTCGTTCATGGATAGAGCCTGGTCAGTGCTCTGCATAGGACTTTAGCCAGTCACAAATAAACAACAGTGGCTGTACCGATTACAAGTGTTACAGTTTTACTACTGTTTACATGCATTGCTACCATCTTGGGTTGGGAAGTCAGGCTTGGTGGGACTACTCCAACTATCTGAGTTGGAAGTCTGACTTGATGGGGAACTCAGAAAATTCCAACTTCAAATGGAAGGCACTGTAACATTATTATTTTATTATTTAGCTACTATCCACTACCTTAATGATGACTTAACAGGCGGCTAGAGTGACAGTTGCTAACAGTTAAACGGCTAACGGTAATGTGTGCGCCAGGGAGGTTAATAATTATGATAAATGTAGTTACGAGAGCTTTACTGGCCTTTTGAAATTCACAGAGATTGTATAAAACAGGAACATAGCTCCTGGGTTGGAAAAATTAAGCCAATGCAAAAGTGTCTTAAACCTGCATTCCACGAAAGCTGCCAGATGGTGATAGTTGTGGTTGCAAAAAGACTTCTGCTATGGAAAAACAGCCTTCTGTCTTGACCCCTGTAATCACTTTCCTGCTGAGTTTATGGGGTCAGTCATTAATTTTGGGTCATACTGAATAAAAAATTAAGTTTGTTTTGCTAATCCTGCTCATACCATATTTTAAAGTGGACAATTATCTATTGTATGAAACCACAAGGTCATTGGCTAATGAGTTGTTAATCACAAGTCATTAGCGAATGAGCGTGCAGTTTCACAGAAACACCCACCCTTTCTCGTCACAGCCCCTTTTCCTGCTGTTGCAACCAAGATGGCAACAGTGGCAATGCTCATCTCGGGCTTCAAAACGGGTGACTTCACAATAGCTACGTCCATCTTTTATATGGATATTCGTCATAAAGTGTTGGTCAGTGTTGTGAACAACTGCTGGTGAGAGGAGGGGCTGTGTGCTATGTAATGTTGTGTGCCAGCTGAAGGACGTGAAGATGGCACTGTTTGTATTGATACTGCGGCCCTGAAACTGCAGCCTCCTCTATTCTTGCACATGCATATTAACCCCTTTAAAGCAACCTTACTGGCAAAGTCCGGTGTTCACTCCTCTTTTAGCACTGGTTTTATTACCCTAGACATTGGGCTCTTTAACCACTAAATGCTTCACTTATTCACCACCAAGGTACAAAGTTTAACTTTGACAAAACGTAGATGTCTATAGACATACCGAGTCAGAACATATTTTATTGTCAAATCACATTTTTTAATGATGTCTGACTGCAGAATGTTTAAATATTCCAAAGGAGACACAGCTAGACCACTGAGTTGTGATTTACAAGTTAATTTTACTGGTATTACATTTACATTGATAGTTATATAACTGTCTTACAGAACCATGAGTTTCTTAGTGCACTCACTATTTATCCAAGTGTCATGCTTCAGCAGTCATATGAGTGTAATGGAGTTATTGTTAGACAGTGGGCAGCAATCATGAAAGTGAACTTTTTCTCATGATCCTGCCCAACACCAAAGAGAATAGAATCAGAGGTTAATAATCCCATTTAATTGAAACAAAACATAATCCTCTTACCAAATGAAAGCTATTATTAGCTTATCAGTAAGTCCTCTATCACGCCATTAAGAGCAAGACTGAGGATCATGCTTAGCCTGCATTAGCGTCAGGTTTTGTCTTCAGTTTGAGCAACTGAGGGTCCATTATGCCCTGTAATTTTCACATCATTTTCCCTTCATTATCTTCTATTTGAAAAGAGAAAATCCAGAGCAGAATGGAGTCAAGCAAAAACCAGCTCAAAGAGCAACATCATTGCTGGAATCAGCTCATAAGACTCAAAACACTAAAAACAAAGTCGGCATTGTTTAATGTGTGTGCTCAGACACAATTAGACTCCCCAAACCTAACTTTTAAGAACCAAAATGTTGTTAGTATCCTTATAACAAAAACCTGCAAGTGATGTGATTCTGTTTCTCTCTAAAAATGCTTAGAATAGCTGGAAGCTGGAATTCACAGCTTTTCTCAATCTTAAAGTGATTTGGAAATAATCTTGTTGCTGTTGGTGGCAAGAAGGCAAGGGCAACTTGGATCTTTAATTGGTTTATGAATAGATGGATGTCAAGGTCACTGTGCCACTACTTTATGTGATACCTGGTTCATCAGCCTCAGTAGGACATCTACCTCTCAGCATGCTGATGTCCTTATTGTCCCTTTACATAGCAATTCATCATGTTTTCAATTGTCAGCATTTTGTCACAAGGACATTGACCTTTTGCTAAAAGAACCCTCCCACATTGAATTACTAGATTAATGTTATTTATCAAGCTTCCTGCACAGGGCATATGCAGCTAATGGATGAGGCAGCTTTAATGTCTTAATTCCTGATTTCAGAGAATGCTTTTCTTTAATGTGTAGCTCCACAAAATATCATTAGCACAAAATTATTATGAGGTACCTAGGCCCAGAAAGACATTCACTACTGAAGATGGTAAGCTAATTAGCCAGATAACAAATGTCAGCTGTGAAATGAAAGGTAAAAAATCATAGTACAGGTTGTGGTTGCATTGTTTATACCATCCATCCATCCATCCATCCATCCATTCACACTCTTTAGTAAGAAGCCCCAAGCCCCAAATAAGCCATAACTGGACAATGATTGCTTTTTAGGCTTATTGTAGCTCCATAGTCGGCACTAGAGCACATGGACTGCATGGGTAACCAACCTGACAAGGGGGCATTTGGGTCAACTCACAAATCAGCAAATTTAAGCATAAACAATCTATTTTAAACCACATCATAAACCAGTATGTGTAATTACAATCATGCATGCATTAATATGCTCATAGAGGAATGTAGCCACAGTAGCAAAAATATCTGTCTTTGATGGTAAAGCATGCAAAACAGGAGAGAAAATTTCTCTAAGTGCAGAAATTGATTAATAAACTCACCACACACCAGGACAGCTGGCATCACCGACTGTGAGCGCAGAATAAACTCAACACATTTCCATTAGTTTTGCCATTTTCGAGTGAGATTATGCTTTAAAACCAGCTGTATAAGCTGAAGAATTACCTTTTTTAGTTCCAAAGGAGCATATGGGGTTACTTCGCAAAATCTGACTTGCATAGGCCCATACGCTCCAAAATCAGTGTCCTCCGCAGTCATGCTGCTGAGATTCCTGCAGATGCACTAACCAACCAGATCCTTAACATGAGCTTGGTTGTTACTATAATAACTTATTGGCAATTTGGGTGTTTAACTTTTTCATTACGAAATTGTAGGATTTCATTTTACTTATAGTTGTAAAAGTATGTTAGTAGAATTCAGCTGAGGGGACACATTGACCTTTATGGACGGGGCTGGACCCCTGGGGCCTGTCCTTACTGCTGACGCTGGCAAGCTCCAAGCAACTCTGAGTAGATCTCCAGTGTAGTAGCAAGTGCTGCTTTAGCTTGAGCTTCATCTGAAAACACAACACGTTCCTCAGTGGAGCTTTCCAGTGCTACAAATCAGTTCTATGCATCCACTTTGGACATTTCATTTTAGCAATTAAGGTGCTTCTTGTTGAAGGACAGAACTGGGTACTCTGGGTACTTGTAGGGACTATGCATCTATTCAGAGCAAATAGGGAAGTCCACTATTTTTATTTCCACACAAGGACTTCTCATTTCTCATTTCTAGTTTGTTCCAGTTCTTTATAATCAGTAGCACAAAGGACACTACTACGGAATACTAGGGAATAGGTACTTTAGGCCACCTTTTAAAGCTGTTTGTGCCAATCATTTTCCTCCTTCTTTCATGTTTGTACTTTAAATTTTGTTGGCTTGTTTGCTCTAAAGACTTCTTAAGACATGCTGTACATTTCTGATTGAAATGTAAACTTATGAGCACAACTGTATATGGTATTGCAGTTTTGTGATTTTCTTTAATAAATTACTTCTTTCTGACTCATTACAGTTGCTAATTAGCATAAACATTATATGGTATGATGTTGTGTACAGATTTCTGTAAAAATACCTTATACCCTCTTTACTTGGTGTCATGGTCCCTGGGTCTTTGACCCAGGGTTTTGAGTTTAGTTATCTTTTATTATGAGAAATTTATGTTTATATTCTGGAGCGCCTTTGTGTTTACTTTTCTGTATTCTTTGAGTGTCCTTAGGTTTTGGTATTCTGGGTTCTGTGTTAGGAAGAGATTCAGGTTCTTAGTTGCTTATGCCTTAGTTTCTGTTTTGCTCTTTGGGGTTCTGGTTCCCAGTCTCTTCTCCATGTCTGGTGCTCTGTCTCTCTCTCTAGCTCCCTCTCTATCTCTCTCTCTCTCTCTCTCTCTAGCTCTCTCTAGCTCTCCCCTTGCTTTCTGTGTGATTGGATTCAGGTGTGTTTCCCAGGTGTGTCCGCTTTGCTTTGTTCCCACCTGTTTCCTATCCTCTTGTTACCCAGTCTTGTATTTAAGGTCTCAGTATGCCTGTGCTCCTCGTTGCGTCCTCCCTCATTGTGTGTGTTCTAGTCTAGCCTAGTCATTGTCTTTGTTATTGTCATTGTCATTCTGTAGTCAGACTGTTCTTGTTTGTTCTAAGTATTGTTTTTGTCAGTCTGGAGTCAGACTGTTCTTGTTTGTTCCTTGTATTGTTTTCAGTCTGTAGTCAGACTGTTCTTGTTTGTTCTAAGTATTGTTTTTTTCAGTCTGGAGTCAGACTGTTCTTGTTTG
>VUQS01066872.1:0-17941 GCA_015108495.1 Heterochromis multidens | reverse complement strand
AGTAAATGCTCTTACCAATGCTGGACAATACCTCCCACCCACTCCATGACATGCTGGCCAGTCACAGGAGCACGTTTAGTGAGAGACTGAGATTACCCAAATGCACCATTGAACGACACAGGAAATCATTCCTGCCTCCATCTAAAGCACAAGTATACACTGCAACAACAACTGTACACCCTTAATATAACAAAGGCAGTATGATAAGAGGGGCACCTGAATTCAACTTTATCTATAGTTAATTTTCTGTAATATATTAGGATATTTATATATTGAGTTACTGTATTATTAGAGCTATTTTTGTAATATTTTGTCATTTGTAATATATTATATTATTTAGTATTGATATTTTAACTTGTTAATTACTTTCTTACTGTCCTGGAGCAACTGTAACCACATCATTTCCTCAGGGATTAATAAAGTATTCTGATTCTGATTCTGATTCAAGTGACCCAAAATACAGAACTATAAAAATGTTATCCTGTTGTACAGGTGCTACAAATTTTTGTACACTGAGGCTATTCCAGGTCAAATTTGACCCATATCTATTGAAATGGATTTTAAATCCACCAATGTGGGTCACATAAATGAAAATGGTAGTTTTAGGGATTCTTGAAACTGTACATGTCTGTGTGTATTTTTATGGGATAGTGGTGACAGAATTCAGTGGGAACCTTGGCACTGTAACAAGAACTGTCTGTGTTGGACTGGGTTTCCTCCAGGTAGTCTGGCTTTGTCCCACAGTCCAAAGACATGCATGTTAGGTTAATTGATTATTCTAAATTTGACATGGATGTGAGGTAGATAGAGTGCTTTAAGTGTTTAGAGAAAGTGGCTCTATGAATGTAAGTTAAAGTGTGACTTGTAGTTAGAAGCTCTTTGAATGATCAGTAAGACTAGAAAAAATGTGAGTACATTATGTGCCTATCTGTTGGTGCTTGTGCTTTGCACCTCTAAAGGGAGGGTCATAAGAGTATGAAGGTACCTGAGCTGCCATTTCAGTGAATATGGGACACACGTGTGCAAATCCCACATGCACAGATTTACCACTGCTTTGAATGCACAGAATAGTTTGCAATAAACAAGTTTTGTGCTCTAGGTGTTAATATTGAATTACTATTCATAATTATAAATGGTAGTTATGAGAATTTTTTTTTGTAAAGGTTGCAATGGCCCAACAGTTCTAGAATTTTCTTGCCATTTTGACTTTCAGTAAAATATAATTAAATCATTATGGCTGTTATGTTTTCATATCTTAGATAAACAGGACATGATATTGTGTAATAAGAGATGCTTTTCTCCAAAATCAAGTGTTGTAAAACCTAAAAAAAATACACTCTCCCTGCTCTCTGACACATTTATGAAACAGTAATAATTTATTATCATTTATTATTGTCAGACAAGCTATTTATAAAATCTAAAATTATTCAAAATTTGTCAATAAAGAAAGGTCAACATTGACCCGGACCATACTATGAAGGCATAGAATATGAACAGTATATAAGGATTAAAGGATATTTTAGAAGGCATAATACAACAGTTCACATAGTGTAGAGTGGCACACAGTGGCAAGCTTTACTCGCAGAATCTGAATTTGTGAACATGCCTTGGATTGTTGTTTGTTTAAAGATACATGCCAAAATGTTTTACTGCCTGAAACAGCAAGCATATGGTGTTAGCTATCATTTCCATACACATGCCCCTATTGCATATCCTATAAACAATGGTCATTTTTCAAGCTTGACACAGAAGTTAAACTGATTTTATACTCTTTACAACTCCTTGTGTCCATTATCTCCTTGAAGCGAGGACATTGCAGATGGATATTATATTAGGTCACTTTCTGCATCAGTTTGGTCAGAGTCTGATACTGGCATGACCACATTTGTGATCATACTTTTCCAGGGTCTCTGCCAGCAGCCATTGCTGGATTCATTTTCCAAAACTCCATGAGCTCTTTCACTGATCAGGCCCTTCTCTGTTGGGAAATACCATGGTAACGGCGCTGGCAAGAGCTGACCTTGGCCATCATAACAAACACATATGCACAATGCACAAACACACACACTGCTGCTGCTGCTGCTAGAGTTCCCCACCAGAGTTGGGCGATTGACATACTGTATCCCCCATGGCCACAGGGCCTCACTAGTCAGAAGTGAAAAGTAATCAAAGTAGACACACAGGTCGAACTTTATTATCAACCACTCGATACCAGCTGCAAGTCCTCCAAAATACAGCACACAGGACAGAGCGATTTGCAATATCAAACACAGGGCACGGTGGATTGGTTTGAAGCTTTTCAACTTGGTCCTTTTGGATGTTAAGCTGAAGTTTCAGGACTTTAACACTGCAAGTGTGGCAAACTGAAGCTGATGACCTGACAAAGGACTTGGAAATCTCTTAGGTAGGATGGGATTTATTCCCTTTCCTTCATGCTTTGATTTACACATTTGTCACTGAGTCATGACAATGGAAAGATAAACAAGTTAATCTGCACTCTTTAATGGTTGCTTTTGTAGTTGTTGGGAAAAACTAAACTTTTGTGCTAATGCACGCCAAAAAAACCTGGCATCCGAAAGGTCTCTACTGTCAAAAAAATCCACTGATTTACTTTGAGATTAAATGGATGACATCCTCAAAGGGAATGTCTGATATTTTTCACATTATTGCTTTGCTTTTGAAGCAAAGACTTGTTCTCACCTAGACTAATTCTATCCACTAAATATTTGAAAGTGTATTTCTGATCATTTCATGGTGTTATACCCACCCACACTTGATTAAAATACATAGTGTGGAACATGGCACATTTCACAGCAGGAATGTATTTGTCTGATCTAGACTGATTACACAAAAATGTGCTTGTTTCAATTTTTAAAAAACTTTTTTCCATTACCCATGTGTGGTCACTGCATATACTGTATATGGTATAAAGTACATGTTTCCAAAATGTATTTTCATCAACATCATCAATGGCTAGAATATAAATGATGCACAGATGAAATGCAACCACAGCTTTCCATTATGTACCTTAAAATACTATGAAAAAGATGGTGAGTATAATGAATCAGACAGAAAACACAAAGTACAAGAGCCAGTGTCACATCATTGAGGAACTGCAGTGAAATTATCCTGAAAAAATCTGAGTTGAGCAGAGAATATTTTGTTCTTTCAGGAAATATACCATCAAACAGTGCTGTAATGTTAATAACCTCCAGCAATTGGCATGAAACAATTTGGACAGTTTCTGGGTCAATCAATATTTGCAAACATGAACAACTTACACCCAGTGCTTAGATTAACCTAGCCATAAAATGCACAGGTTGTGAATGACAAATTATTTGTGCAAATTTACCATTTTCTAACAACAACAAAAGAAAAACCTAAAGGTCTTCTCTTGCTGTAAAGCTGGTAATATTCTTTGGGCAGACAATAATGTGTGAGCAGGATGGGCAGGTATAGATAACTATGAGTTTCTTGATATTTTCATCATTTTGGTATTTCGGTGACCCAACATGAACTTGACTGTGATGGACTAGAAAGGTGCAGCAGGTGTGTTGGTAGTGATAAGAACATGTAGTTCAGCCATCTGCATGCTCAAGTTAGGCCAGTGGCGCATGTTCTGTGCTTTTTTGTGGCTTGAGTCAGTATACCCAACTATAGCACCAAAATCAAACTGTTTAAAATGTGTATAATTATGCTTGTGGAAGTTATTTTAATATACATTTTTATATTTACCCTTAGGATACAAGCAAGAAGAAGGAAATGTGTCATTTTTTTATGTTCCTGTAATGGTTAACTCACCAGTATGCGTAAGCTCTTTAATCAAAGTGATACTTTTAATGCTAAAATATAATTATTGTTGTTATCAATTAATATTTAAATTTACTATTTAATAAAAAAGCTGAAAAAATAGTAAAGTGCATTATTATTTGTTGTTTACTTGCATTCCTGAACAGAAACATTACTTTTAGTGGGTGATGTAATTTCTGACTTCTCAGAGAAGTCTAGTGTGTTGGCTCAAATTTGGGTATAAAAACGCAAATTCAATTTGTTATTTGCCTACTAAATAACAATATCACTTTTAGTTTTAAAAAAGGTTTTGACAGATTTCTAAAATATTTGTGTTTTCTTGTTTTTATGGCAGGTGTGTATATACTATTATACTATTAGTAGGAAAAGTACCAGTTAAGTTCTGATGGTTTTAAACATTTTCACAACATTGAATTAGCAAACATGCTCAGTAATTATTCACACAGTTGTTTACCTATTTAGTACATATGGTTATGAAAAATGTTTGTTTTAGAGATTCGTGTTTTTTTTGTGCATGAATGAAACTAACATTGCAATAGCATTGCAGCTGGAAAGCATCATTTGAAATGATTTGCATATCAAATCAGCTTTGTAGCTATGGTTAATCTTTATCATTATGCAAACTACTTAGGTTAGAAACACACTCATCGATCTAATTACAGATAATTTTCTATTTCCTATTCCTATTTCAAAAGGAGTACTGAAAGTTCAAGGTACTTTAATCGGATTGGAAACCATGCAACAGCAGCTGGTAGGTGTTGCTGGGTTAAAGATAAAGTAAAAGAAATTCTGTTGTCTGTCTAGTCAAAAGGTGTCTCTTTTGACTAGTGTTATTTTCTATTTTCATTTGCAAACTTTATGTGCACCCAGTGTCAGCACATCATCCTGAATCCGTCTAGTTGAGATCCAAACCCAGTGTGAGGCATTCAACTGCAGAGACACTACAGACTGTGAGGACAAGGTGGCTTTCTGACCCCATTGGTCCACAGTGGTCCCATAATGGGGAAGACTGGGCAAAGTACAGTGGACTTGAACTCCCCGTCAGAGGTCAAACAAGCAGTTCCCTTTGAGGAGCTGGATCGTGTGGCGCCCCCTGCAGATGAAAAGAAGAAAGAGGAAGAGCCTCCTGACAGGGGAAGCTGGAAGGGCAAGTTTGATTTCCTGCTCTCATGTGTGGGATATGCCATCGGTTTAGGAAATGTCTGGAGGTTTCCCTATTTGTGTGGCAAGAATGGCGGAGGTAAGAGCTATATAATTTATTAGAACTTCAGAGTTTTTCTAATTCCTGTATACGAGATCTTACCAAACATATTTTATTTATCTATTTCATGTGTTTGTGTCAGGGGCCTTCCTGATCCCATACTTTATGACGCTTGTGTTTGCTGGGATACCTCTTTTCTTCCTGGAGACAGCTCTGGGACAGTTCACCTCAGTTGGAGGACTAGGGGTGTGGAGGCTAATCCCTATGATGAAGGGTAATGTATAAAGGAAAACATGGATTTACATTTCATGGTGTACATTTAGAATTCACACATATAAAATCTGAATAATTACATCCCCCTTGTAAGGATTATGAGCATCCTAAAAGCTATATCATGATCAAATACTACACCAAAAATCAGCATTTCTTTGGTGACTGAACTTCTCAGTCTGGGACATGTTAATTACCTGTACTGGCACTTCTAGTGTCTTCCTGTTTGTCAGTCTTTCCTGCTCATTTCCATTTAATCACCCTTATTGTCATCTCACAATTATTTTTTGACGTCTTTTTAAATGTAAAAACATGTTTCTTGCTCTACTGCTTAGGGATAGCAATAATGCCACTGCCTCCAAGCTGAAATAACTTGAGTGAAGCACATTCAATGCACATTCAATCTTCAGCCAGCATAAACAGCAACAATGGCAGTGAGTGTGGTGCAAAGCCGAAGGCAACTGAGCATTAGAAACAGCACAGTAACAACTCTGCCAATAATAAAGATGATGATGAGTGACACCTTGTTTCTTTTCTCTGTCAGGCAACATCTTCATTTTTTTATTGTCAGTAGAGTAGAGTCAGTAGATTACTTTTCCCCTCTTCCTTCCCTTGCATGACATGTGACCTTGCATGTTAGCTGACCTGTAAAACATTGCACTGTACAATACTGACACTTGTTCTCCCTTCAGGAGTTGGTCTGGCTGCAGTTGTCTTGTCCTTCTGGCTCAACATCTACTATATTATCATCATTGCTTGGGCACTCTACTACTTATTCAACTCCTTTGGTTCGGTATGTTACATAATCAGTAGCAAACCTGCAGCAAAGAAAACAAATTCTAAACGTTGCCATACAGTCCCATCACCTTTTAAGCTAAGTTGAGGAAACTTATGCTTATCTTTGCATCCAGCCGTTATGCAGCAACTTTATTAGCTTCTGGCCATGTCATGAGTACTAATCTCTATTATCTCTGATTTTGGTTTCCACTAGCAACTTAGGAAAATTTTTAGTTTAGTCTTCAAGAGCTAGCTTAGTCATTGACTTTATCTATTTGGTACCAAGCAGGCACAGTTTACAAACTGTGGAACAATTTCAGAATAATGTTCCTCAATATAAAATTGTGAACACTTCGAACATCTCATCATCTACAATCCATAATATCATCAAAAGATTCAGAGAATCTGGAGAAATCTTTGTGCGCAAGGAACAAGGTCGAAAATCAGTATTAGTTGCCTGTGACCACCTTCAGGTGGCACTGCATTAAAAACAAGCACGATTCTGTCATGGTAATCATTGCATTGGCTCACAAACACTTCCAGAAATCATTCTCTGTGAACACAGTTCACTATGTCATCCACAGATGCAGGTGAAAGCTATATCATGCAAAGATAGAATTCATAGGTCATTTAAAATGGACTGAGTCAAAGTGGAAAACTGTTCTGTGGTCAGATGAATTGAAATTTGAAATTCTGTTTGGAAATCATGGACACAACATCCTTAAGACTAAAGAGTAGAGGGACCATCATGCTTGTTTTCAGCACTCAGTTCAAAAGCCTGCATCTCTGATTGTATGGGGGTGCATTAGTGTCTATGGAATTGGCAGCTTTCACATCTAGAAAGGCACCATCGGTGCTGAAGGATATATGCAGGTTATAGAACAACATATACTCCCATATGTTGAACAAAATAAAATAAAAACAAAATATGGTTTATGAGATTTGCATTCTGTTTTATTTACATTTTACACAGTGTTCCAACATTTTTGGAATTGGGGTTGTAATATCTTGCTTGAAAACAACCTCCCTCATGATTAGTTGACTAGTTGACTTACATAAAAGAAATATTTAAAAATGCACAAAAATGCAAGTGTCTCTGTTAGTAATGCATCTTTTTAATGCTTTTTTTTTATTAAGCACTGATTAAAAAATCAAACAATGATTTCTGTTCACTTTTTCCTGCCTTCATAACTTTGTTTCCCGCAGCAGTAGGCAGCTGTTTCCATTGAAATTTCTGTAGTTGATATCTCCTAGCATCAAACATCATACAATAGTAATTTAATTGAGCCCTTTCCCTTAGCAGCCGGTGGAGACCAACACAGAGCTAAAAAGAGAGTTTATTGGACTTATATTAAAGAGGTGGTTAGTGACTTAACTCCACATCAACGCTAATGTAAATACTCAGCTATTTGCTGGATGTATAGGTCTACATATTTTTTCCAGAATATGTTAGTGTTGTTATCTTATTCTTAATCCCAGCATCATTTTAAACTAAAAGCTGGATGTAAACCTTAATCAGGCCTTTATGCAGAAGCACATAATGCCCTTCTAGCCATTTCATGAAAACTTTAAAGGTTAATGGTATGTGGCCATTTCACCTTGCTTATATTGCTTCATTTTTAAAAAAAAACTCAGTTGATACAAGTTTAATATCAGAGCTGATAAGTTTATATTAATCTAATAAATGCTGGACTCAGTTCTCTTTTACCCCCTTTTCCAGGCATTCTTTTGCCACCTCATAAGTAAAGTTATTCAGGATTTGTTTACCATCTCTCTCAATGTGCAATGGTTGTCTTTCTCTGCATTATCATTCTGCTTTGGTATGTCTCTGCATGACTGGCCGCCTTTAAGAAGCCTGATGGCAGAAATTTAAAGACTTTGCAGGCATGAGGTTCTTGTACTGGGAAAAATACGGAGCAGGAAAAAAGGGTTGTCATTGTTGTTCAGTGTTTTTAGCTGAAGGTCGAAAACAGACTGAGTTCATTAAATGTCATTTTCACTGTTGGGTGGTTTGCCTTTCTGTCTCTGTCTTTGTTTCTTTTGTTTGGAAGTCTTTGTGGTGTTCTCTGTGTGTGTGTGTGTGTCTCAAGTAGACACATATATTTTTTTTAATTTACAAAGTTTTGTGTTAACCCTGTTGGTTTGTTGCATTAGGATATAGGTAATACCTTTTGCAACACTGATTTTGCAGAAATACATACAGCAGAAATAATTAATCATGATTTGTCCTCCTAGAGCCTGTTTTTGTTCATGCATACTGCATGTCTGTGTATGCAGGAGCTGCCTTGGCAAAGCTGTGATAACCCCTGGAACACAGACAAATGTTTTTCCAACTACAGTCTGACAGACACCACCAACCTGACCAGTGCTGTTACTGAGTTCTGGGAGTAAGTTAGTACGAGATACTCTGCACAAGAATGTGTAAAGCGGTATAACTGGAAGCTCATGGTGGTTATTTCTGTCTAAATTCAATGGATGCATGTGTGTGTTTCTGTAGGCGTAACATGCACCAGCTGACCAATGGTCTGGAGGAACCAGGAGAGCTACGCTGGCCCTTAGTGGGCACTCTTGGGCTGGCATGGGTCCTTGTCTACTTCTCAATCTGGAAAGGAGTGGAATGGACGGGAAAGGTCAGACTCTCTGCCCCAGTTTCTTTCCATTCTATTCCTCTATGTTGTTTAGGCTTTATGTTTTCATCAATCTCAGACCTCTCGGGCTACATTGCCCAGTATTCTTTATTAGATCCTCTTTCTGCCTCTCCTGCATGTTAAAGCTTTAATCATGAAAACATGACTAGACTTGGAGCTTTTCATAAGGCAGACTGCATGCTGTTGTTGCCTGACTCAGTGGGTGGAACCTAATTAAAGGAAACATGAATTCAGAGATATTAAAAGCTGACCATTTGTATTTTTTAGCAGTACTAGCTGCAGCAGGCTGTAGAGCTGGTAAGTTTAACATGTTTAAGTGTGAGATGAAAACAGTAGCATGAAAGTAGCATGAAAAAAAGAACAAAACTCTTGCAGCAAAAGCACATTAAAAATAGATTTTCTTCAGTGTTGTTGCATCATTTTTAGCTCATCTGACTAAAGGACTGATCAACTAAAAATTATGTTTTATTTTGTGTTTTGTGTAAATGTATTTAAACCCGTTATGATTTAGTGATGATTTTCTTTAATTTTTTTGTTCTTTAAATCCATCTATATATACACATACACAGTCATGGTAAAAAAGAAAGTACACCCTCTTTCAATTCTAAGGTTTTATGTATCAGGATATAATAAAAACTAATCTTGTCCTCGGCAGGTCTTAAAATTTTTCAATATAACCTCAAATGAACAACAACACATCATATTACACAGTGTCATTATTTATATAAAAACAACTAAGCCAACATGCAGAAGCAGTGTGTGAAAAAACACACCCTCACTGGCTCCAAAGGAATTAAGAGGGTAAGTAGAAGCCAGATGCTGCTAATCAAACGCACTTGATTAAATGATCATCAGCAAGTTTGAGCACCTCTATAAAAGCAAAGGTTTTGGTAGTTTTCTGGTCTGGAGCATTCAGGTGTGTTAACACAATGCCAAGGAGGAAAAACATCAGCAATGATCTTAGAGAAAAAATTTTGCTAGGGTGAGAAAAAATATTTACAAGTGGAGAACATTCAACATACAATCTTCCTAGGAGTGGATGCCCCAGCAAATTCAGCCCAAGGTCAGATGGTGGAATACTCAGAGAAACTGCAAAAAATCCAAGAGCTCAGACTCTCAGACCCTACAGGCCTCAGTTAACATTTTAAATGTTCATGACAAGACAAGCAGAAAAAGACTGAAATAGAATGCCTTGTTTGGAAGTGTTGTCAGGAGAAAGCCTCTTCCCTCTAAAAAGAAGACAGCAGCACAGCTAACATTTGCAATATTGCATTATGCAACACACCACAAGACTTCTGGAACAGATGAGACCAAAGTGGAGATGTTTGGCCACAGTGCCACGTTTGGTGAAAATCAAACACAGCATATCAGCACAAACACCTCATACCAACTATCAAGGACAGTAGTGGAAGGTTGCAGTCACAGGACCTGGGCACCTTGAGTTGACCATGAACTCATCTGTATACCAAAATATTCTAGCATCAAATGCAAACCCATATGACCACTAAAGCTTAGCCGAAATTGGGTGATGTAACAGAACAGTGGCCCCAACCACAGCAGCAAATCTGCAACAGAAAGTCTGAAAAAAAAAAAAGAATCAAGGTGCTGCAATGGGCCAGTCAAAGTCCAGACCTTAACCTGATTGAAATGCTGTGGTGGGACCTTAAGAGAGATGTGCATAAGCAAATGTCTGCAAACCTCAATGAACTGAAGCATGAAATTCCTCCACAACAATGAGACACTGATGAAGTCATACAGAAAATTATTACTTCAAGTTATGGCTGCTAATGGTGGTTCTACAAGCTACTGAATCATGGGGTGTACTTAGTTTTTTACACACTGCTTCTGCATTTTGGCTTAGTTTTTGTTAAATAAATAATGACATGGTGTAATATGTCAATATATCATGTGTTGTTCATCCGAGGTTGTATTTAAATAATTGTAGAACCTGCTAGCGACCAGATGATTTTTTTTGTGATAGCCTGATACCTAAAACCTAAAACTGAAAGAAGGTGTGCTTTCTTTTTCACCATGGCAGTAAAGTCAAATAAAAATCTAAATTTTTTTTTCTTTAATGTCATGGAGACAGTATTTTTTTTTCCAGTTCCAGATGTTTACATCTCCTGTCATTTTTCTGTTCACATCCAATCTCTTCTATACCATTTCACCCAGGTGGAAATAGAAATAGCTTCAAAATGTAATATTTTACTATTGCTGGATAATTTAGAGGTGATAGAAAAATCTTCACTTTGCCTACTGCCTGGGATTTCAAATTATAGCAAGTATATGAGCAAAACACATTTACACATTCACCGCCAGGGATAATTGGATTTTAATGTGTGGCATCTGAGAGCAGTGAGAAAAATGAATTCCCCAAAGGCCCTGGCCTTGATGGACATTACCAATTAAGCATAATCATTATGCACAAGAACTGCGGGACACATCCTACAGATCTTTTGGCAAAGAGAAACCATGGAAATATTTCAGTAGCAGCCTCTTCTGTATACTGTTTTGCATCTCTTTTGACTGAATTATTTAAAGCTAATAGTGTGTTTGCAATTGCGATTAGTTTGAAAACCAAACTGATCTCATCATCTTAACACAAATATATTAAAAAAAATGTAAAGTTCATACACCTATAAACACCACAGTCACTTCGAGACGGGTTTTACGAATTTAATACTTAAGAATAAATCATTCTCTGTCTTGCAGGTGGTGTATTTCTCAGCCACCTATCCCTACTTCATGCTGTTCATCCTGTTCTTCAGAGGGGTCACACTCCCCGGAGCCATAGATGGGATTCTCTTCTACATTACTCCAGACTTCAATAAGCTCGTCCGATCTGAGGTTCACAGTTTGCACACATACACATCTAATCACCCACACATCTTCACAGACAAACATGGGTACCTACACTATGTTGTCTCACAGGTGTGGCTGGATGCAGCAACTCAAATCTTCTTTTCATATGGACTGGGCCTGGGCTCGCTCATCGCACTGGGAAGCTACAACTCTTACAACAACGATGTCTACAAGTAGGAACAGAAAATCCAAAGCTTTGTAACATCCTCTTTGGTAGATGATGTACATTTCTTTTCTTCTTAGCTCCTTACTGGTGTTTTCTCTTTAGGGACGCAGTCATAGTGTGCTGCATCAACTCTTGCACCAGCATGTTTGCTGGATTTGTCATCTTCTCCATCGTAGGTTTCATGTCGTACATCACAAAGAAACCTGTGCACGAACTGGCAGCATCAGGTACAAGTCATTTTTTATGACTAATAAAGCACAAAGAAATAGTTAATTATTCAGATGATTTTATTTCTTGATTATATTACTTAACTATTAAACATTTTTAATGTACAAATTGGAGGTTTATTGAAGGTTGTAACAAATAATAATATAATATTGCTGAGAGGCAGAGCCCATCAGTGATCAAAGAGTGAAAATGTTTGATATGGTTTTACTAAATTGAGCATGAAATGCTATTGAGTGCATGTTTTAAATGATTTGTTCCTCATTTTGGGATGTTCGTGAAACAAATGAATTAGAAAAACAGCACACGAACACGTTTTGTGTTCATGTGCTGTTTCTGGTTTGCACATAATAGCATATACTGCTATTATATACTCAATTTACTAAAAAGTGTTTATGTATTTTTTTTTACTTCTGTGACCACTGAGGAGCTCCATACTTAGAAACTCAGTTCTACTAAAGAAAATAGAGATGAGGTAGTTTGTGACCTCTGTCGCACTAATGCATACACACTCAATGGCCACTTTGTTAGCTACACCTGCTCAACTGCGCATTAACTCAGATCTTATGAGCCTATCACATGGCAGCAGTTCAGTGCATTTAAGCATGTAGACATGATCAAGACAACCTGCTGAAGTTCCAACTGAGCATCAGAATGGGGAAGAAAGGTGATTTAAGTGACTTTGAATGTGGCATGGTTGTAAGTGCCAGGTGAACTGCTCTACGTATTTCAGAAGCTGGGATTTTCCCACATAATCATTTCTTTACAAAAAATATTCCAAAAAAGAGAAAATATCCAGTGATCAGCAGTTCTCTGGGTGAAAATGCTTTATTGATGCCAGAGGTCAGAGGAGAATGGCCAGACTTCTTCAAGCTGATAGGAAGGCAATAGTAACTCAACCACTAATTACAACCAAGACATGCAGAAGAGCATCTCTTCAACAGGTCAAAACTGGAAGCAGATTGGCTATAGAGGCAGAATATCACTCAGGGTGCCATTTCTGTCAGTTAAGAACAAAAAACTGAGGCTACAATTCAAACAGAACAACAGAAGCTTGAAAAAAATGTTGCCTGGTCTGAGTATTTTTTAAACACCGCAGTCTACCTGAGTATTGTTGCTCACCATGTTCGTCTGTTTAGGTACTAGCAAAGTGTACCTAATAAAGTGCCCAGTAAGTATATAATTCTGTCTATCATATAATGTCAAAGGTTAAAGCGTTTGTAATTTGAATTATTTGTCCCTTTGCAATATTTAGGTCCAGGATTGGCATTTTTAGCTTATCCTCAGGCAGTCACACAGCTTCCCATGTCTTCCCTGTGGGCCATCCTCTTTTTCTCCATGCTCATGATGTTGGGCCTGGACAGTCAGGTACCAACAATGCACACATAATGCATATTTGATAGTACCAGTATGAGTCTAACACCTTTTGTGACCATAGAGAGCTACTTAACATCTTAAAATTGCCTCACAGAGGGGGGGTGGGGGGTAATCTGGGGATGTGGATTTAGATAAAAAGTGAGGATATCAGCCCTCTCTTCTTTGCCTGAGACTAGCAGGTTGAAGCTACTAGCCTAAAACAACCGAATCAGAGCCCATTTAAGGAGAAACTTTACTATTGATTAATACAGATTCATGTCAGTGTTGGCTGTAGTTCACCTCATCAGATAGAAATCACAAAATTGGATTGAGTTCAGCCAACTGGCTAAAATAATGATTTACATCTTCTTCTAGTTAAAAAAAGGCCCAACCTTGATTTTAGTTTGTACAAATATAGTATTGATTATAAATCAGAATGTGACTAGAATTTTTTTTTTTTCTCATTAGACACACTAACTTTTGGTTAAGGATTTAGGACATCCTGCTCGAAGGCACCCCTTTTCAAATGATAAATCCAGAACTTTTAATATATGCATAAATTCCAGATGGTTGTCATGGTCACAGATTACTGCTATCAGGTAGCTGCTGCTAAAAGATCTTCTCTGCTTCTTCTCATTTACTATGTGAACTCTACATTTTGGGACTACATCTCCATAGGGCCCCATTCATTCTGGACTACTTTGTGAAATCCCTCAATTAAACAGGAAGTTCTGAGAAAGGGGGCTCGTCCCTATTTAGAAATGCTATGCTTTAATCATTACCAAACTGAGTGCAGGTAATGTAGGTATTACACTCTGACATAAAAGAAGAGTGTATTGAAATTAAAAAAACATCCTTTGATCCTTTCTGAATCTGTTCATGGGGTATCTAAAAATGCGATAGATGAACAAAACTAAACTAATGGTGTTCTCTTTTAATAACAAACCACATTCTTCATGTCGTCATGTTTTAGTTCTGCACAGTAGAGGGCTTCATCACAGCTCTGATGGATGAATATCCCCTGGTTTTGAGGAAGAGGAAGAAGGTCTTCATCCTCATTGTTTGCCTCATCTCCTTCATCATTGGCTTCTCTAACATCACGCAGGTGCTGCACGAATGTCTGTATAGAAAATGCATTAAATCTCTATAAAATTAACAAAGTAAAGAAGGTTTAAACCATCTGCAGTATGTGTATAAACCTGTTTAGTATTATAAGAGGATGGTCTTAAAACCCAGCTCATGTGAACTCTTGCACATTTTTCCAACACAAGGGAAAAGAGCTCTTGCATTATGCATAATGACAAAACGATCTCACAACAACCTGCGGTGTACTCTCATCATGCATATTTTATTCAATGAAGAGAGGGATGGTAATATTTGGTCTCTAAAGCAGATATGCGTGTTCCTGTATGTGTGTTGAAATCTCTCAGGGTGGTCTCTATGTGTTCAAGCTGTTTGATTACTACTCCGCCAGTGGGATGTGTCTGCTTTTCCTCGTCTTCTTTGAAACCATTTCCATATCCTGGTTTTATGGTAGGAAATCTGCTTTTCTTTTCATCTTTTATAGGATTAAAGCAAGTATTTCAAAGTGAAATTAAATGTAACCACATCTGTAATAATTTGAGACAATCTGGATGAAACGCAACAGTGAGTCCAGCATTTAAATTTCCTACTTAACTGTTCAACAGGAAATTACAGCTATCTGCTGCCCTTTCTGTGATAAATCTCTGCCATCTTGGCTTTCCTTTTTTTTTTTTTTCACCCATTATGGCTTTGTTCTGGCAGTTGCTATCTCCTCATTAATGCCCACACTCTCTTTGCCCTTCTTTATGCCACAGGAGCTGAAAGATTTTATAAGAACATTGAGGACATGATCGGTTATCGGCCATGTGGCTGGTGGAAGCTTTGCTGGATGATCTTCACGCCTCTAATTTGCTTGGTAGGAGAAGACTGATTATGGATTTGACCTCTATGACCTTCACCTGCTTAATTCTTTAAATTTGTAATTTTCAGTCACGTTTTGTTCTTCTGTAAGGAGATCGAGGCATCCATCAAGCTGCTTAGGTAGAGAATTGATCCAATTGCTTCTTCTGTGAGGTGATTTGTATTTGACCTCATGAGCGGTCAGGTCCTTTGGGAAATCTTGCAAAGTCAGTATTTTAGTGAAAAAGAACACTGAGGGAAATTGGGATGACATTACAAATTAGACAATGCTTCGATAATCTGATGGTCTAAAACTAAGCACAGTGTTGGTTGAGAAATTATTTTAGACAGGAACACTGTTGGACGAATTGACAATTGTCTTGTGTGGTCTAAAAGAAAAGCTAATGACAATTAACCTTGGCTGGACTTAGCTGTTCGCGTGCTAACACACACATGGGTGAATAAAGTAGACATTCTACCTGATGAACATAGGTGTTTTAGCATTGCCATTGTGAGCAAATTAGCATGCTATTACTAGAATTTAGCTCAAAGCATCGCTGTACCTAAGGCTGCAAAAGTCAATTAATCTACAGTACGATACAAAAGTCTTAGGCCACCATTTGTTTCTTTATATTTTGCTTCCAAGGAGCCAGACCTTTGTGTAATTTTTAAAAGTGGTCTTGAGCAATAGTTCTCCAGGCTTTCTGAGGGTCTTTCAAAGGTTTTCTTTGGACATTGGCTTCTTTTTCACCCATTTTCAGTCCCATCCTTGTACCTGGCCATTTTCAGAGGAATGTTGTTTTGTTGTTGTTGTTATTTATTAACTCACTTAACACTGACCTATGAACCATTCAAGCATGATAAAAACACCTGACAGAGAATGGAACAAAAGGCAGCCAATATTCAAAGAAGAGCTTTGAATGTTCTTTAAGAAGCCTGGAGAATTATTCCTGAAGAAATTACAGGAAATTATTACAGAACTATTCCTGAAGACTACTAAAAGAAATTAAAGAAAGCTTGTCTGAGAGAGTTCAGGCTGCGTTGAAGAATAAAGGTGGCCATACCAAGCTTGTTACAATTGTGCAGACTCCTTTTTTGCCTTATATAGTGTATGCATTTTCATTACACATTTCATAAATCGCTGCACCTATTTCCCATTTTTCTAGCAAAATATAAAGAAATAAGTGGTGGCTGAGACTTTTGCACAGTACTGCTAATCACGACTACCATGGCTTGTTTAGACAATGAGGTTATAAGTAATTGCACTGGAGTGTACAGTACGTTGTCTTTTATCGTTAAAGCTGTTTCAATAAATTCTTTTTTTCAGCCACATATTAAAAACAGTGAATATTCTAATTTTATTTTACAGGGGGTGTTTACCTTCAGTGCTATTGAGATGACTCCTCTCACCTTGGGGAAGTATGTGTACCCCCTGTGGGGCCAAGTGATTGGCTGGCTCATGGCAATGTCTTCCATGATACTCATCCCAGGCTATGTTATCTACA
This sequence comes from Heterochromis multidens, assembly GCA_015108495.1. Lineage (NCBI taxonomy): Eukaryota > Metazoa > Chordata > Actinopteri > Cichliformes > Cichlidae > Heterochromis > Heterochromis multidens. Next base: position 1,198 of record VUQS01066872.1, on the reverse strand, counting down.
TGTTCTGCAGAACCAAAGGCAGCATCAAACAGGTGCAAACCTCTTATATGACTCAGATTCTGATTTTAATCATCTCAGGTAAAAAGAAAATTCTGCAAAAACAGTGTGAAAAAGAAAATAAACAAGTAGCACATGAGATGTTTGAGAAAGAGACCGTGCTGTAAGGTTGGAGTTCATCTGTTATTAAGGCTGCAGTCATCCAGGATGAACAGAATAGATGGTTTTCGCTCAAGGCCAACATCATTATTCTGGTTTTAGGCAGGAAAGTGCATTTTGTAAATACTACAGTTAATATTTACAAAACAACTTTACATCTCCTCTGCCTTTTTCTGTGAGAAATTTGTAACTTAGGGTTAAAAAGCATATGCTGCTAACCTTTTACATTATTCATGTGTATTTATGTATGTATAGTTTCACCCAGTATTCCTCACCTGGGTTCAGAGATAACTGTTAATCATTTAATCGTATTCTGATGTAATTGTTTTTTTTTCACATGTCCAGCGTTGGCGGAGGATGACAACTGCCCAGGAGGATGAAAGGCGATCAGGGCAGGACGAATTCACCCACACAGACAGTGTTGGTGAAGCGCCTGTCTAACCCTGAGTGTTCAAGCTAAAATAATCTGGCTGCCAGGACTTAATGTAATCAGTATTGAAATTTAACATGGATGGAGTATTGTCTCCGGACTACAGTGTATAACCATCCTTCATCTTGAATTGGGCTAAAAATCAAGTAAATAAAGAAAGAAAATCAATAGGTATTTTTGATATAGATAGTTCCTTTTTCAGTAAAAGCTATGACCATAAATTGAATGATATAGGTAACAATGAACCTGTATACATGGCCCATGTGTACAATAAACCAACATGAATGTAAATCCCCACCGTCTTTAAATTGCAACACAATCAAGGAAGGCTGTTGTTTATGAGCTTACTACAAATGTAATGAATGTTGTTGTACTGTGAAATGGAACAGTCTGGTAAAACTTGATTTCAAGTATAAAACTGTAATAATGCAAAGAATCCCCTATATTTCATCTTTAATCTTAAAGAACCAACCAATCACTTTTACTATTAATTGTCTGTAGGCCACATTTATCTGAGCCAGACCTAAAATGAAAAAAATAAAATAAAATAAATATATATATATATATATATATATATATATATATTTTTTTTTTTTTTTTAAGATTTCAGGT
>VUQS01066870.1:0-17716 GCA_015108495.1 Heterochromis multidens | reverse complement strand
GTGACGAAGACACATACAAACACACACAACACAACACAACAAGATTGTAGATTTGTGTATCTGTGTATTTTGTGTATCTGTGCTTCTCAGATTTTTCTCTTTCAGGTGCTGTTTGTTTGTTTGTCTTTCTTTTTTTTTTCCCTCTTGTATGTTTTTTCTTGCAGGTGCAGCAGTTGGCAATCCATTGCACTTATCTATTTGTGCTCTATCCTTATATTACATTTTTTCCCCTGTTCCTTTTTCTTTGTTTTTTTTTTCTTTCTCCTCCTACCTGTCAGCTTAGACATTGTCATGTTACACATGTAATGTAATAACAGAATTAATACTAATACAAATGAATAAATAAACAGATACAAGAAACACACAAACAAGATGAGCCTATAGAGAATCTATAAAGCTCATCTTGGAAAAGCAAATATATTTGGTACAACATCGCATTCAGATCACAATTCTGTTTGCGAAAGCTGCCAGACAGGACAGGGTTAAAAAAAAGAAGTAAAGATGGGCAGAGGCTCTCCAATCTGTTTAAAGAGTGCGTAAAAAGATTGTGGAATACTACAAAAACAATGTTCCTCAACGTCAAATTGCAAAGCCTTTGCAACTCTCATCATCTACAATGCATAACATCAAAAGATTCAGAGAAACTGGAGATATCTCTGTGCGTAAGGGACAAAGTCTGAAGACCTTTATTGGATGCCCGTGGTCTTCGGGCCCTCAGATGACACTGGATCACTCATCTGCATGATTGTGTCAATGACGTTACTAAATGGGCCCAGGAATACTTCCGCCATGCCATCTGCAGATGCCAACTAAAGCTCTATCATGCAAAACCACATACTGCAGCTATTACAGCAGCATGGCTTCATCGGAGAAGAGTCCTGGTGCTGAACTGGCCTGCCTGCAGTCCAGATCTTTCACCTATAGAGAACATTTGGCGCATCATTAAACAGAAAATACTTCAAAGACAACCACAAACTCTTCAGCAGCTGGAAACCTATATCAGGCAAGACTGGAACCAAACACCAAAACTCCAGAAACTCATAACCTCGATGCGCAGACATCTTCAGACTGTTTTGAAAAGAAGAGGAGATGCTACACCATGGTAAACATGCCCCTGCCCCCTAACCCTAACCCAGTTTCAACATTTGGTATGTTATCTATGTTCTGTTGTGAATAAAATATTGGCTCATGTGATTTGGAAGTCCTTTGGTTTTCATTTTGTTCAAATTTAAAGAATGTCCCAATTTTTCCGGAATTCAGGTTGCATAATATAGTGGAAAGTTAACGCTTGTTACATAACTTGTTGCTTAACTTCTGGGCACTCTTCCCAGACCCTACCATCCATCTTCATTACAGTCATTTTTGACCGATTTATGGCCAAGGTCAGCTCATAAGGTCAGGAATAATGGCTGTTTTGCCAGCCTCATAATAAGAAGTAATTAATCCTACTTGACATTTTTATGACTTTAAAATGGGTTGCACTGCCATGAAGTAAACCATAAATCTCGCTAGTTGGGGGTTTCTACAACTTCGCACAGTTTGTGCTGTCAAAACGAGTACTGCTGGTAATAAGTCAGACCCCTTCCCAGTGGGTGTTTGACAGGGCTGCCCTTTGTCACCAATTTTGGTCATAATTTTTCTGGACAGAATTTCTAGGTGTAACCCAGTTTGCACCTTGGTGGTCTCAGGATTTTATCTCTCCTTTTTGGAGATGATATGGTTCCATTGGTTTCATCAAATGGTGCCCAGCTTGCACTGGGGTGGTTCGCTGCCGAGTGTGAAGCAGCTGGAATGAAAATCAGCACCTCCAAGTCTGAGGCGATGGTTCTTAGCCAGAAAAGGGTGGAGCGCTTACTTTGGGACAAGTACAAGTTGCTGCCTCAAGTGGAGGAGTTTAAGTATCTTAGGGTCTCATTCACGAGTGAGGGGAGAGTGAAGCTAGAGACTGACAGACAGATTGGTGCCACATCTGCAGTGATTTGGACACTGTACGGGTCTATTGTGGTAAAGAGAGAGCTGACCATGAAAGCGAAGCTGTCAATTTACTGGTCGTCGATGTACATTCTTACCCTCACCTACTGTCATGAGCTCTGGAAGTGACCGAAAGAATGATATCGTGGACACAAGCAGTGGAAATGAGTTTCCTCTGAATGGTGGTTGGGCTCACTGTTACCATTAGTCACTATTACTCTACATCAAAAGGAGCCAGTTGAGGTGGTTCAGGCATGTGGGTGCTTTCTGAGTGATGTGTTCCAGGCATGTCCTACCAGGAGGAGGCCAAGGTGCAGACCTAGGACACACTGGAGAGAATATATCTCTCGGTTGGTTTGGGAATGCCTCAGTGTCCCCCAGATGAGTTGGAGGAAGTGGCCAGGTAGAGGGAGGTGTGGGCTTCTCTGTGTAGACTGCTGCCCCCACGACTTGGCTTAGGATAAGCAGCCATGTCATGGTCATTCTGCTGTCACTATGTTGTTTGATCACATTGAAAATCAGGACATTGAAAATTAACCTCTGCCCCCTGCAGTGTGGGAAACTGGTGTCATTGTTATACTGTGAGAGCATTCTACTACAATAGTTTACTACTTGTCCCCTTAGAGGGGAAGGGTCACTGTAAATCAGTACAAAATTGTACTGAGTGATCACCTTTATCCTGTGAGAAAACATTTCTATTCTTATGGCAGTGTTCTTTTCCAGTATGTCAGTGCCCTATCCATATGGTATGGGGGCAAACTGAGTATGAATCATATTCTATGACATTTGCTGTCACCCAGCCTTAAGGGCCCTTCACTTACAATGCAACAATAGCACTGCTGCACCCATTCTTTTCTGTGGCTTCCTCTTTGCATTGAGGAAAGCACAGCATAAGCGCGTCAGATGGAGAACACGTGGTATGGCGTACATTTGCATGACCAATAAAAATGTAGAGGCCGCATATAATGCACATAAAGACCATGAGCGGCTGCAAAAAATGACATGGTACAGATAAAGCGCAGCTGCCAGCGCAACACAGATATTTGGGCATTCGCTCAGCCTAGCAGTCCGCGGAGCACATGTGGCTTTCTATGCGAAAGGGCCAATACAAAATTTTGTTCTAACATGTTAAACAGCATCGTCAGTCACCCTCATAGCCACTTCACAGTGCAACTGGATAATGACTCAAAGCAAACTGCAAAAGCAATCCAGGGGTTTCTTAAGGCAAATAAATGGGATATTCTGCAATGACCAAGACGTAATAGAACCTGCTTTTCAGTTACTGTAGACAAAACTGAAGGCAGAGAGACCCCTAAGCAAGTAGGAACAGAAGGCAGCTGCAGTAAAGGCCTAGCAGAGCATCTCAAGCGAGGAAACATTGCATTTGGAGATGTTCATGGGTTCCTGTCTTCAGCAGTCATTGACTACAAAGGATTCTCATGCAAGTCTTAAAAACAATCCTTATTTAAATTTTTTTAGTTTTTCCAATTACTTTTGAGTTTTTAAAAAAGGGGGACTGTGTATAAAAATGGGTTTAATTCCTAAACAGTTAGTGCAATTCTGTTGTAAAACCCCTTGAATTAATTAGTAGATGAAAGTCTGCACTTCAATCACATCTTGATTGTTTGATTTAAAATCCACTGTGTTGATGTACTAAGGCAAAAAAAAGTCATAATCCTAAAACTTGTGGACCTAAATGTAAACATCAAAAGAGGAAATATGTCTTGGAAAAATGATGTTCTTTACCCCAGGAGAATTCCAAAGACTGGGAAAATCAATACTAAAATATATTTAAGCTTTTCTGACAGCATTTGGTAGCCCAGTACTTTACTAAGATGCCCCCCCCCCTTTTTTTTTTTCTTGAATTTATAATGTGTTTGTAGTTTAATGCATAAAAAAGGTCCCAAACTATAGGGTAACAAATGAAAAAAAGACAGCTAGAAGTATAATTCCTGACTCATCTCTCACCTTCCCCCAGCAGTCTAATAACTTATAACCCTCAGTTCTTATTGTGGTAGCATTCTCTGGTCTCTCTGGGCTGTGGGTGTATGGTGGTCTACAGGTTCTCTTAAAAGTATTTTCTATAATAAACAGCAATGTGGCGGGGCAGTTTGTACTCAGCTTTTTATGGTAAATGGACTGATTCTTTTATAGCTCTTTTCTACTCTCCCGGAACACTCAAAGCAATTTATACATGCCTCATTCACCCATTCATACAAGCACTTTTTCTATGCTCAAGTGCTTTCACACATTCACACTCTGATGGATGCATCAGAGAGCAACTTGGAGTTAGTATCTTGCCCAAGAATATTTGGCATGCAGACTGGAGCAGCCAGGGATCAAACCACCAACCTTCTGATTAGCAGATGACCTGCTCTACCTCCTGAGCTACAGCCACCCCGAATTTATTTAGTCATTCTCCCAGTGCACACGTTACTCAGAGCATGTTACTCTCTAAACAGGCCCACCTTAAACACTACCAGGTAAGGAACTAAAAATAACAGCTTGTTTTGTACTGGATCATTTGAATTAACCTCCTGCATTTCCATGTCTGTCCTCCCACCTGTGTGGTATGAGACCCTTAATTGACCATATTTTTGTGTAACAAATGGAGGGACTTAACTGGAGATGTAATGTAAAATAGACCTTTTTTTGCTAATCATATGGTTTTCTTTCTGATTAGGCCACAGTGGCAGCCTTTGCAGCCAGTGAGGGGCACGCCCACCCAAGGGTGGTGGAACTGCCCAAGACAGAAGAGGGACTGGGCTTTAACATCATGGGGGGAAAAGAGCAGAACTCTCCCATTTATATCTCAAGAGTTATCCCTGGAGGGGTGGCTGACCGTCAAGGTGGGCTGAAGAGAGGAGACCAGCTACTTTCTGTCAATGGTGTGGTAAGAGGTTCACAGACATCCACTTAAAACCTGCTGAGAAGAGTTACACACAGTGTAAATCTTAGAAATCAAGACCAAAAGCAATAACTGAATTTCAGGAATTTTATTATACTGTAATACCATATTATAGAGTATTTAGGCTAGTTAAAAACAACGTAATGAGGGTTAGGAGTTGTAAACTGATATACCCTGGTTCAAGGGTGTTCCCTGGATTTTTTTTTTTAAATCCAAGGACACAGAAAAGGTAAAAGAAACATTTGGGGCTGGTCCATGGGAAATCAGAAAATTGCTAGAAAACTACTTGAAATTAACTGCAGGCCACCTCTTAATCTATGGCTCTGCTCCAGTTTCCTATTTTATATTTACCATGACAATGAGTTTCAAGTCACCATTTTGCCTCTAAAACCAGATAAACAATAAACACAAAATAAATTCAAACATAAACACAAAATGCAGGAAAATATCTCTCCATGTATGGCACATTTACACATTTTTTAAAAGCAGTGCATTGGTCAAGTGCATTAACATTTGTTTATCACATTTAGATCAAGTTCATTTATGTAGACGTTCAATAGAACGTCTACATAAATATATCGATAGATAGTAATTGATTGATTTTGACTGATAATAATTAATTGATATTGATATAATATTGTATACTATATCAATAGATAGTAACTTAGAGCATGCTTCTCTGTCATCCTTGTTTTTCAGTGAGGTTGGAAATATGGTCCGTGAGCTGGAGTGATGACAGTGGTGCACTGTTTTTTCATACTGACATGTTGAGAAAGATCTACACCATTTTCAGATTTAGAGAATCTGTACAATGCCTTTAAATTCCTCCTAAATGCAGTGGAAAAGAGTGTAGCTTAAAAGCAGTCTTTTAAGCTACACTCTGTTAATTTTTTCCAGTTTTACTCACTCATTGATAGTGAAAGTGTTAAAGATACTCCATCAATAACTTAATATGTCTCAGGTGTAACCATAAGAACAGGTTCCCTAATCCACCTCAGCAGGAGATTTGAGAGACATTCTACCCATATTTGACAAGAGAGGTGAAAAGATAAGAGTGCATACATTTCTCTAAAATCAAGGAATACTGTAGAAATACAGGTCAGTGTATCTTCATAGGTAAAGATTTACTGAAACAGGTTAGCACCGTCTTCCTTATTAACTCTTTCCCCCTTGGACACCTACTAGGAGTAATCCTTGTTTCTCTTTTCTGAACTGAGCGGTTTCTGTCATATTTCAGGCCTACTTCCAGAACAAAATGACTGGGTGTGCATCAGACGTTAGTGAGGGTGATCTCTGCATAGCTCTGTACAGCTTACTAGGACTATCCTTGGAAAAACCCAGAACCTATTCTAATGGTTGTCAAACCACATCTTTATTGATATATATTGAGGTGTCAAAACTCGTCATTAAGGATACAGGGGAGGTCATCAAATGTCATCTTTTATGGGGGAAAGAGTTAAAGTAGTAGGAAGAAACAGCTTCTCGTAACAAGTGAGACCTCTGTTTTGTGTTGGTGTCCATACAGAGCGTTGAGGGGGAGCACCATGAAAAGGCTGTGGAGCTGCTGAAGGCTGCCCAGGGATCAGTCAAATTGGTGGTCCGCTACACCCCAAAGGTCCTGGAGGAAATGGAGGCTCGCTTTGAGAAGATGAGGAGCGCCCGGAGACGGCAGCAGCACAACAGCTACTCGTTAGTCTCCAGTCAACACTGTTATGTTTGTATGTGGTGTGCACCCATACATATATTAATATTTAATGAAATACATATATTCATATGTTTGGGTACACACTGTTATTATGTTCCGAGTGTGGCAACTAGTCAAATGATAATAGCGTCTGGGGGCAATGGCCAGTTTTTCTGGGCTTTCTGTGTAGCCAGTCAATTGTTCAGTGTTTACAAACTACAATACCAGTTCCAAAAAAGTTGGGACACTGTGTAAAATGTAAATAAAAATAGAATGTAATGATTCTATACAGGGGTGGCTGTAGCTCAGGAATTAGAGCAGGTCATCTGCTAATCAGAAGGTTGGTGGTTTGATCCCTGGCTGCTCCAGTCTGCATGCCAAATATCGTTGGGCAAGATACTAACCCCAAGTTGCTCTCCGATGCATCCATCGGAGTATGAATGTGTGTGAATGTTAGTTAGAGCACTTAAGCACAGAAAAAAGTGCTTGTATGATTGGGTGTGAATGAGTGCTCCGGGAGAGGAGAAACGCGCTATATACGAATCAGTCCATTTGCCAATTTCATAAACCAATATTTACAACAGAACACAGAAAACATATCAGATGTTTAAACTGAAACATCTTACCATTGCATGAAAAATATGAGCTCATTTTGAATTTGAAGGCAGCAGCACATCTCAAAAAAGTTGGGCTGGGTCAACAAAAGGCTGGAATAGTAAGTGGAACTAAAGAAATAGCTGGGCAATCATTTTGCAAATAATTAGATTAATTGGCAACAGGTCAGTAACATGATTGGGTATGACAAAAGCATCTTAGTGAGGCATAGTTTCTCAGAAGTAAATATGGGAAGAGGTTTACCAATCTGCAAAAAACTGTGTGGAACAATTTCAGAATAATGTTCCTCAATGTAAAATTGTGAAGACTTGGAATATCTCATCATCTACAGTGCATAATATCATCAAAAGATTCAGAGAATCTGGAGAAATCTGTGTACAAGGGATGGAAATCGGTATTGGATGCCCGTGATCTTCGGGCCATCAAGCAGCACTGCATTAAAAACAGGCATGATTCTACCATGGAAATCACTACATGGACTCAGAAACACTTCCAGAAATTATTGTCTCTGAATACAGTTCATTGTGCCATCCACAAATGCAGATTAAAGCTCTGTGATGCAAAGAAGAACCCATATGTGAACATGATCCAGAAACATTGCCAAAACACATTTAAAATTAGACAAATTGGAAAACTGTTCTGTGGTCAGACAAATCAAAATTTGAAATTTTTGAAAAACATTGATGCCACATTCTCTGGACTAAAGAGGAGAGGAACAATCCAGCTTGTTATCAGCACTTAGATCAAAAGCCTGCATTTCTGATGGTGCATTAGTGCCTATTGAATTGGCAGCTTGCACATCTGGAAAGGCACCATACCTGAAGGGTATATACAGGCTTTAGACGAACATATGCTCCCATCCAGATGACGTCTCTTTTAGAAAAGGCCTTGCAAGACAATGCTAAACCACATATTTCATCTATTACAGCAGCATGGCTTCTTAGTAGAAGAGTCTGGGTGCTGAACTGTCCAGTCTGCAGTCCACTTTTCACCAGTTGAAAACATTTAGCGTATCACAAAACTAAAAAATAACAAAATACAATAAAGGACACCCAAGACTGTTGAGCAGCTAGAAAATCCTGTATCAGACAAGAACAAAAGTCTAGCTGTAGCAGTTTCTCCTTAGTGACGACAGAAAGCAGTGGTCTTTTCCCACATACTGCTTTATTTACACTATTTACAACTCAGAACAGATCCGACACTTTGCCTGGCTAGAGCTCCACTGTCTTTTCAGACAGCCAAGCTTCTCCCACTGGTCTCCTGTGACCCTGTTGCTGCTATAAGGGAGAAAGCATAATTAGTCGCAGCACGGCAGGTGTGCCGCTCTCCATGCTGGCGCCCCTCAGCCATGCTGTCCCACCTCTCCCTCCTACAGCAGAGCCACAAACTACACCCCGCTGCCACACCAACATCTGGTCCCCCTAGTTCCCAGATGTTTACAGAATTGTTAAAAAAAGAGGGGATGCTACACTGTTACAACTTTTTTGAATGTTGCTACCAATTTAAACATTTGATATGTTTTCTGTGTTCTATTGTGAATGAAATATGGGTTTATTAGATTTGCAAATCATTGCATTCTGTATTTTTTTTTTTATATTTTATGGTGTCATAACTTTTTTTTTGGAATTAGGTTTGTAAAAAGCTTAATCATTGTCAGATAATAGCCAATGGTTTAGAGACAGCTTTTTGGCAAATAAGATAAGAAATACTTTATTAATCTCAAAGGTTAGGAAATGACCGTCTTACAGCAGTCAATAAAAAAGAAAAAAAAGTTTAAAATCTACAGTAAAGAGATTAAATATAAAATGAATACAGGTATTGTGAATAAAGGTGGTCATGCCAATATTGGCATGACCATCTTTATTCTTGAACACAACCTGGACTCTCTTTGGCAAACTTTCTTGTAATTTCTTTAAGTAGTCTTCAGGAATAGTTCCCCAGGCTTTTGAAGGACATTCCAAAGCTCTTCTTTGGATGCTGACTGCCTTTATTCCATTCTCTGAACAAGATGATCCCATACCAATCTCACATTTCCTCAATGTTGAGATCTGGGCTTCATGATAGAGTTCCATTGTGTGTTTTTCTATACAGGTATGCTATTACTGCATTTCCAGTGTGTTTGGGATCATTGTCATGCTGAAAAATGAAGCTGTTGCCAATCAAAAGCTTTCCAGATTGCATGGTAGATCAAAATCTGATGGTATTTTTCTGCATCTGCAACTACATCAATTTTGACAAGATCCCCAACACCACTGGCTGAAATGTAGCCACAAACCATGACAGAGCATCCACTATGTTTTATGGATGGCTGAAGATATTCACGGATGCACCTCTCTCCTGACCTCCTCTGTCCAGGAGGCATCCTAGTCAAATGCCCGAACCACCTCAACTGGCTCCTTTTGAGAAGGAGGAGTAGCGGCTCTACTCTACTTGCAAATGGCCGATCTCCTCACCCCATCTCTAAGGGAGAGCCCAGCCACCCTTCAGAGGAAACTCATTTCTGCCACTTGTACCACGATCTCATTCTTTCGATCACTACCCAAAGCTTGTCTCCATAGGTGAGGGTGGGAACGTAGATCGACAGGTAAATCAGCAGCTTCGCTTTTATTCTCAGCTCTCTCTTTACCTCAATGGACTGGTACAGCTTCCGCATCACTGCAGATGCATCACGGATCCATCTATCAATCGCTCGTTCCCTTCTCCCCTCACTTGTCAACAAGACCCCAAGATACTTGAACTCTGCCACTTGGGGCAGCAACTCATCCCTGAGCCGTAGTGGACACACCACCCTTTTCCAGCTGAGCACTATGGCCTCAGACTTGGAGGAGCTGATTCTCATTCCCGCCGCTTCACACTTAGCTGCAAACTGCCCCAGTGTGAGCTGGAGGTCACCAACTGATGAAGATAATAGAACCACATCATCTGCAAAAAGCAGAGACAAGATCCTGCAGCCACCAAAATGGAGACGTTCCGCCACTTGGCTATGCCTAGATATTCTGTCCAGAAAAATTATGAACAGAATCAGTGACAAACTGCAGCCCTGACGGAGTCCAACACCCACTGGGAATGGGTCCGACTTATTGCCAGCAATATGGACCAAGCTCTCACTGCGGTTGTATAGAGACTGAATGGCCCGTAGGAATAAGCCGGGTACCGCATATTGCCACAGCTCCAGTGTCCACCATCTGGTACAGGGATTACTTCTACGACAGGCACCAACTACCTTGTGGCTAGAGCTCTGTAAAGCTGCCTCTGCAATGGAGGTGCAGAACATGGTCCAGTCAATGTCCCCAACCTCCCTCAGGATGGTGTTGACGTTCTGCCAGAGGTCGGAATTGAAGATCTTGCAGACTGGGGCATCTGGTAGACGTTCCCAGCACACCCTCACTATATGTTTGGGCACACCAGACCTGTCCAGCATCCTTCCCCTGACTCCAACTCATCACCAGGTGCTGATCAGTTGACATCTTTGCTCTTGTCTTCACCTGAGTGTCCAAGACATATGGTTGCAGATTCAATAATATGATTATGAAATTGATCATTGAACTGCAACCAAGTGTGTCCTGGTACCACGTGCACTTACGAACACCCTTATGCTTGAACATGGTGTTTTATATGGACAAACTGTGGTTAGCACAGAAATCCAGTAACAGAACACCACTCTGGTTCAGATCAGGCAGGCCATTCCTCCCTATCACACCCCTCCAGGTTTCACTGTCCTTGCCCATGTGAGGAGTATTGAAGTCCCCCGGTAGGACAATGGACCCCCTAGATGGGGCACCCTCCAGCACCCCACCCAGTGACTACACAAAGGATGGGTACTCTGACAGTTGTTAGGTACATACGCGCAAACGACTGTCAGGACCCATTCCCTGACCCGAAGGTGCAGGAAAACAACCCTCTCGTCCACTGGGGAAAACTCCAAAATGTTGGGAGCGAACCGCGGAGAGTATACCCACCCCTGCCTGCCACCTCTCACCGTGGGAAACTCTCAAGGAGACTGGTTCCAGAGCCCATTCACTGCTTTGAGCTGAGCCCAACTATATGGACTGATTCTTATATAGCGCTTTTCTACTCTCCCGGAGTACTCAAAGCGCTTTATACAACATGCCTCAATTCACCCATTCACACCCATTCGTACAAGCACTTCTTTCTATGCTTTTTTTTTAAGTGCTTTCTAACCATTCATACACATTCATACTCCGATGGATGCATCAGAGAGCAACTTGGGGTTAGTATCTTGCCCAAGGATATTTGGCATGTAGACTGGAGCAGCCAGGGATCGAACCACCAACCTTCCGATTAATAAGTGACCTGCTCTACCTCCTATATCTAGTTGGTATCTCTCAACTTCAAGCTTGGGCTCCTTCTCCACCAGAGGTGACGTTCCATGTCTCAAGAGTTGGTTTCAGTAGCTGGGGATCGGACCACTAGGGGTCCGTCTACGACTGCCACTCGACTCACATAGCACCAGACCTCTACAGCACCTCCTGTGGGTGGTGGACCCCCAGGAGGGCAGGCCCATGTTGCTTTGTCGAGCTCCACCTGACTGGGCCTAATGGGATAAGGCCTCCTGGCAACCGCCAAACCCAGATTCATCCATCGGATTGCCAGACAGAGAGACCATTTTCAGTGAGAGATTTTTTGTTTTGTTTTGTTTTGTTTCTTAAGCCATTTAAAGTGGACATGAAACACTACATGTATTAAGACTAATTTATATTATGGAGCCCTACTCTAAAAAACTGTCATAGCTTTAACACTTTATGTGAAGCTGGATTTAAGAAAGAAATGTTTAAAGTTTTTAGAGCATGTGTAGCATCATCTTGTGCCAGTACAGAATGTGATGTCACTAGATTGGTTGGTTGGTTGGTTGGTTGCCGCTAATAGACTTACATTAGTTTGTTAGGTAACTAGTGACAAAACCAATAACGCAGTGGAAAACAAGTAAACTAAAACTAAAATGGTGTCTAAAAGGGTCACTTTTGTACTGCCCCTGGCTGCAGCAATGAGTTTTATGTTAAAAAGCCAAGGATATACTGTCCACTTGCGCTCGCTGTCCCCTCTGTTTCATTTTTCCTCGTTGGGTCAGGTGTACAGACAGAGTGGCACAATTAGCTGGTAGAGCAGATGTCCACAAGATGTGATCAGCACTATTTTATGCAATAGTCTTTCTTTTTCCAAGCAAATCCAACCAGTTTACAACATAACACGTTACTAGATGCGCATCCCATCACAAACATAAATAAGTTTCTTACCAAAGCATGATCGGGAATCCTATCATCCATCACCATGTCCACAGGGAAAAAAATCTCCATGTTATAGTCTCCTTCACTTGCTTTTGGGCTTCGCTTTTCCTCACTTCTAGTATGACATAATCCACTCAGTGAGATAATGTGAGATAGGAATTTCTAAACTAAAACAAGGGAATAATGTTTCTAAAAACTATATCGTCTCTTCCTTGGAGGCTCCTGTTTTTTGTCTGTCGCACACATCAATCTATTTTCCCTATGGACAAACTGATGGATGTTAGGATCTCCGATTGTGCTTTAGTAAGGAACTTAGATATGTTCGTGGTGTGATGCGCATGTAGTAACCTGTTATGTTGTAAATTGTTTGGGTGTGCTTGGGAAAATAACTTAACCTCAATATAACTGTGGGTTAAACACCTTAAAATTGCATAAAATAGTGCTGATCGCATCTTGTGGACATCTACTCTGCCAGCTGATTGCGCCACTGGCAGGGCAGATGTTTTCCACTGAGTTATCAGTGCTGTCACTAGTTAGCTAACACAAACTAATGTAAGTCTATTACCATCAACCAACAAACCCGGTGACATTATATTCTGTACTGGTGCTACACATGCTCTAAAAACTTTAAACACTTGTTTCCTAAATCCAGCTTCACATTACATTACATACAACTTAGCAAAGAACCCATTTTAAATTGTATTATTACGCATGTTGTTACTAGCAACCTGCTGCAAAAGAGCATAGTTTGTTCCCATTTCTTTAGTTGAATCTATGAAAAATACCAAAAATAACACAGTCTGACAAACACTGAAAAAGTGTAGGACAAAAGAAGATGAAGCAGACGAACAGTATCTTAAAGTCATGTTCTTAAGAAATAGGAAACACAGATGGAACTGAAGGGATACTACTGTTTGCCAAAGCAAACAGTAAATGGTCTCAGTGGAAGGGTGGCTGTCAAGAAGCTGTTCTTAAGGAAGGGAAACAGGGATAAAAGGCTGAGGGATACCAAATTACGCAAGAACTGAAATCAAATTCAGTGGCACCAGGTCTTATGGAATGATAAATCCAAATTTGATTGTTTTAGTTCAAATCATCATCAATATGTACAAATGAGATCAGGAGAGACCTACACCAATGAGTGTCTACAGCCATCGGTAAGACATGGTGAAGGTTCTGTCATGGTTAGGGTCAGTGGTGTTGGGGATCTTTTCAAAATTGACTACAGTCAGATTTTGATCCTACATGTAATACTATTTAGAAAGTGTCTGAAAGAGCGGAGCAGAAGGCAGCCAACATCCAAAGGAGAACTTTTGAATGTCCTGAAGAAACCTGGAGAACTTTTCCTGAAAGCTTGCCCAAGAGAGTTCAGTTTGTGTTGGAGAATAAAGGTGGCCATATCAAATATTAATTTTTAAGCTTGTTAGAATTGTACAAACTCTGTTTGTAATGTATTTCCATGTATGTTTACATGTTTCAATAAATCATTGCAGCTATTTCCCATTTTCCTAGGAAAATATAAAGAAATTAGGGATGGGTCAAGACATTTGCACAGTACTGTACATTATTCCTTAGGCAGTAATGTACAGTATAACCTATTGTACATTTTAAAATAACTCCACATAACTGACATTTGTAAGTGTGTGGAATTTCCTCAGGACATAAACCAGTTGCTGTACTTGTGAGGAGGGTGATTCATATGCCTGCATGTAGCTTTGGTTTTTGGAAGTATTTAACACTGTTTGGTTTGGATAGATAAAGTGAAAGACCCTCCACTCAAACGGCAGAGTGATATTGGGTAAGGAGGGGGTGTAGGGGATGGAATGGAATTAGGCCATGGAGATGGCTAAAGGCATCTGTAAAAAGAGTCATCAATGCAAGTGTGCTCCTGTCAGTTTAATTAATTTTTCACAGTAGTCTGCTTCTTTTCTGAAGCAATGCTGGTGTATGAACATCCTTTTTATTTTTCTTTGTTGCATCCTTTTTATTAAAGGCAGCTTAAGAAAGCAGAAAACAGAATTTTGTGATCTTCTCTTCAGTGGACTGTAGCCACCTGGTTTAGATCTGATAGCATTTTGGTAACATAATGCTATCTGGTAATATAATTTTCCAAATACCAAGTGGAAATAGGGCCTAAATGATTGGTTCCTGGCTTCCTTTTTTTTTTTTTCATTTTTCTGATGCAACATGTCTTTAAGAATTAAGTATGTATCAAATAAGCAGGTGGTGTATGACAAAGATTCTACGGGGGCCACAAATGGATTAATCCATCCATTGCAGGGCCAGCAGTCTAAGCAGAGATGCACAGACTTCCCTATCCCCAGCCACCACCCCCAGCTCTTTTGGTGGGACACCAAGGTATTCCCAGGCCAGCAGACACATAATCTGACCAGCATGTCCTGGGTCTACCCCAGGGCCTCTTGGAGTGTGATCCAGAACCAGTTCAACTTAGGAGACACTACTAGGGGAAAATTGCTGATGACAACATAGCTCCTTGGATCGTATAAGACTCATTAGACAAACCTGAATAACAAATAGGATTTCTGGATAATAGATTGTGTAGTTGTGGTCATATGTCAGCATGCAGAATAATGCACTGTTTCTCTTCCTGCAGATCTCTAGAATCCAGGGGCTAACTAACCCAACTCCTTCATCCAGTTTATCATCCAGCCCTCCTGACTCTTCTGTTCCAGTGGGAAGAAAGAACATAGTTGGAAACAAAGAAAAAAATAGCCTACCAACAGCTGTTACCTGAGCTTCTCAATGAAGCATTGAAACGCTGCAGTTTAGGATACCCTTCCCTCTTTCTTAGACAAATGGCAAATGCTGAGCTAGCTTTTAGTCAGAACATGTCTGTAATTTCTCCTCCCAGAGTGAAGTCTTCCTCAGCATCCTGTCGCATATAGGCAAAAATAATTTTTAGTGTGTAGCTTAAACAGAATCTAAACTGTGTATCCTCGTGGGGTTTTTTTTCTTTTGCTTTCTCATTCATTAAAGTGCACTGCACTCTTTATCAGAATCCACATTCTGCAATAGACTTCAGTAGCAAAAACAATATAATTTCTCCATCTGATGTACCAGATAGAAGGCTAACTGTTAGCATTTGTGGATAGCTTATGTCACTTTTGCTAAATTGTTGACATTTTATTAATTTTCTTTTTTGTCTATATATTTATTTGCATAAATGTCAATTAAATAAAGTTGGTGTAAAATTAATATTGTCTATATAATATTATATTCTTTTATCCTGCATGTGGCTCACATTTACAGTCCTCCGGTATCATAAGTTTGCAGTCTCACATAATAATGTAATCTAGACCTGACCATTTTATTCCTAGTGCTTTCTTCCATCCATGCTAGCCTAACTTGTCAATTCTTCAGGAGTTATACGTGCCCTTACTGCCCTTGATGATTTCATGGTGCAGTGATTCCTGCGGTGGTCTGCTTCACTATAGTTCCTGGCAACTCAGGAGGATGGGAAAACCTTTATGCTGAAGCCAGTTTATATTTTGGACAGGACATGCAACATTTATTCAAAATGAAACATCAGTACAGGAAGGTAAATGGACTGGTACTTACTTAGTGCCTTTCTACTCAATTTGAGCGCTCAAAGCACATTCTACTACAAGTCTCATTCACCCAGTCACACACAGAATTACACAGTGCTTTTATCTATACCTAACACTTTTATCTAACATTAACACACTCACTCCAATGAATGCATCGGGGGCAACTCAGGGTTCAGTATCTTGCCTAAGGATACTTCAACACATGGACAGGGGGAAGCCAGGGATTGTTCCACTGACCTTCCAATTGGTAGATGACCCATTTTACTACCTGAGCCATGGCCGCCCCATGTGCCCGGAAATGGAAGGTAGAAATTAATTTGGAAATGGTGTGTAGCAATAGAGGAGTGAACTGAAATGGGACGAATTATTCATTTATGTAACCTCTCCACTATCTAGTATTATCTACTATTATCTAGTACTCTTAACGTCGCAGATATTAATGCACACAGTAAACTGTGGAAATGCATAGAGAAACAAACATTCTGTTAGATAATAATAATAATAATACATTTTATTTATAGGCACCTTTCAAAACACCCAAGGACACCGTACAAAAAAATGAACAGAAAACAGTTAAAAGAAAATATAAAATCAAGTTAAAATTTGACAGTACAAATGTGATCATAAGGAAAAAGCACTTTTAAACAGATGGGTTTTGAGCTTGGATTTAAAGACTGGTAGAGAATTGAAATTTCTGATATCAGAAGGTAAAGAGTTCCAGAGCCAGGGAGAAGAGTGGTTGAAAGCTCTGAACCCCATAGTTGTAAGACGAGCAGGGGGAACAGTCAAGTGAAGAGAGGAAGAAGATCTAAGAGTGCGGAAGGAAGTGGCAACATGAAGAAGGTCAGACAGATATGGAGGAGCAAGGTTGTGGATGGCCTTGAACGTCAGTAGGAGAATTTTGATTAATACGGAAATTGATTGGGAGCCAGTGAAGCTGCTGCAGAACAGGAGTGATGTGGTGAAAAGAGGAGGTTCTAGTGATAATACGTGCAGCTGAATTCTGGACCAGCTGAAGCTTATGAAGGGATTTGTGAGTAAGACTAAAATAGAGGGAATTGCAGTAATCCAGACGAGAGGTGACAAGGCTATGGACAAGGATAGCAGTGGTGGGGGGGGTTAGGGAAGGGTGAAGGTGGTTAATGTTACGTAGATGGAAATATGCTGACCGGGTAATTTTCTTAATATGAGAATGAAAGGATAGAGTACTATCAAGGATGACACCCAGACTCTTAACCTGGGAAGAGGGGGACACAGAGGAATTGTCAATGTGTAAAGAGAAGCTGTCAGTTTTGGATAGTGTTGATTTAGAATTGATGAGGAGAACCTCTGTTTTGTCACTGTTTAGTTTGAGGACGTTTGAAGAGAACCAAGATTTTATTTCTGATATACAATCGGTAAGGGAGGAGGGAGGCAAGGTAGAAGTCGGTTTGCTGGAGAGGTAGAGTTGGGTATCATCTGCACACCAGTGAAAATTGACATTATATTTACGGAAGATATTGCCAAGGAGAAGAAGATAAATGATAAAGAGGATGGGCCCCAGGACAGAGCCCTAGGGAACACCTGAAGTAACTGGGGAAGGCTGAGATGTGAACGATTTGAGCTGAATGCGTTCTGAAAGGTAAGATTTAAACCAGTCAAGTGGAATGTGAGTGATGCCAATCGAAGATAGCCTATTCAGAAGGGTGACATGACTGATAGTGTCAAAGGCCGCACTGAGGTC
>VUQS01066868.1:0-17645 GCA_015108495.1 Heterochromis multidens | reverse complement strand
ACCGTGTTTTTACACCTCTCTGCATTTAATGAGCTATTATTAATCTCTGGCTCTCTTCCACAGCATGTCCTTCTCCCTTCACCCCCAACCGGTCGCGGCGGATGGCTGCCCCTCCCTGAGCCTGGTTCCGCCTGAGGTTTCTTCCTGTTAAAAGGGAGTTTTTCCTTCCCACTGTTGCCAAGTGCTTGCTCATAGGGGGTCGTTTGATTGTTGGGGTTTCTCTGTATTATTGTTGGGTCTTTACCCTACAATATAAAGCGCCTTGAGGTGACTTTTGTTGTGATTTGGCGCTATATAAATAAAATTGAATTGAATTGAATTGAATAAAAACCAAATTTAAATGAACAAATCCACTCTGGAAATTAACTGAAATGAAACTGAACTGAAAACAAAAACTCAATAAATAAATAAATAAATAAAATTAAAACTAAAACTTAGAATATACAAAACTATAAAAATCTGATCCCAACCAGTACAAAACATTTTGACATAAGTAAAGTTTATATAGAGCAGTGCACGTCTCTGAGCATATCTCTGTCTGATTTATAAAACACAAGTGGTTATTTAGTGTTCATTTTTGTTTCTAGTTGTGTTTCATTGTATTAGAAGTGTTATCAGAAAATCATAACAGGGACTAACAAAAACTGATATACAATCACTGGCCACTTCATTAGATACACCTGCTTAACTGCTCTTTAATGCAGATTGCTAATCAGCCAATCACACAGCAGCAACTCAATGCATTCAAGCATGTGGACATGGTCAACACGACCTGCTGAAGTTGAAACCGAGCATCAGAATGAGGAAGAAAGATGATCTAAGTGACTTTGAATGTGGCATGGTGGAGTATTTCAGAAACTGCTCATCTACTGGGATTTTTCCCACACAACCATCTCTACTCTAGGGTTTACAGAGAATGGTTCAAAAAGAGAAAAAAAAAGCAGATGTGAAAATGCTTTGTTGATACCAGAGGTTAGAGGAGAATGGCCAGACTGCTTCGAGCTGATAATCAGGCAACAGTAACTTAAATAAACACTGGTTAAAACCAAGGTATGCAGAAAAGCATCTCTGAACGCACAACACATCGAACCTTGAATCAGATGGGCTACAGCAGTAGAAGACCACACCAGGTGCCACTCATGTCAGCTAAGAACAGGAAACTGAGGCTACAACTCACACAAACTCACCAAAATTGGACAACAGACTACTTGACAAATGTTGCCTGGTCTGATGAATCTTTATTTGTGCTGCCACATTTGGATGGTCAACAACATGAAAGCATGGATGAATGTTTCCAGCACCTTGTTGAATCTATCCACAAAGAATTAAGGCAGTTCTGAAGGCAAAAGGGGGCCCAACCTGGTACTAGCCAGGTGTATCTATTGAAGTGACCAGTGAGTGTATATCAATTAATTACACCCATCAATTTTTTTTTTAAGTAATCTATCCCGGCAAGATAAACATTTTTTTCTATCACTCACCATGATCTCCATGGCAGACCACCGTGATGTCCCCCAGTACATGGCCATCCCCTGGTTGATCACATGTGTCATTGCTCGGACTATCTCTGTAAATACAAAATGTTAAAGAGCAGATATGTGCATCATCAATAACTGAACAATGAATGGAGCCATCATAGAAATTTGAAAGGTTGTATCAACATCTTAACTTGCATAATTTTCACATTATCACATAGAAATTATATTAGAGCAATACTATATTCAGGTGTGTTTTTTTTTCATCAGGTAATAACACAATTATAAGAAGACTTGCGGGTTCAAAGAAGATTCCAAGAGCTTTAAAAATGATCCTTTGGTAAAACTGCAGGACAGTAAAAAAAATAAGTGGATCCTTGAAGTGTCCAGCCTCTTCTTTTAAACCCATGTGTGAGCAGGTATTGTTTGCCTGGGTCACACTACTTAATGAGGCCAAAGGCTGCAGGGTTAAAAGACTCAGCCAACCTTTGCAGAATATTGCCTGTGCAGTGGAAGAAATCATAGCAAGTTAAAACTGAAGGGGCTGAAGTCAGCAGCAGCGGCCTTCAGTGGTTTGTGTATTTGTGCCTTAGGACGTAGCAGGAAAGTAATGATTGGTGGAAAAGTGGACCGGCAAAATAGTTTTTTAATAAAAACTCACGTGAAATATTTTGTCAAAAGACATCTCGTACAGGAGGAGAAAACACCGCTATTATTCTGAATGCGTGCCTGCTACATGCTATACACAAACTTTCTAATTACTAAAGAAACCAACAACAGTGGGGTCAAGTAATTCATCAGATTTCTTCAATCTGTAACCACACTTAAATGAATTAATAAACCATCTGCCACCTTAGTACAATGCTGGATGCAAAATGTGAAGTAGAAAGGTTGGAAATGAGGAGATGAGAGCGCAGCAGAGTGTGATTAAAAAAGAGCAATTCCTTTTCATCAGTAGTTCTCTCTCTAGACCAAAATGTAGCTTTGTGAGAGACAGAGAGCAAGTGTGCATGTGGGTGAAGCAGGTGGGAGGGTAGAGGAATAACAGTACATCTGCTCCAAAGGGGATGGAGGGAAGGAGGGGGGGATTTGGAAGGATGTAAAGATAGAAGGAAAAATTGCTGTGAACCATGTAGCAAACTTAGAGGCACACACAGTTAATAAGAGTTTGCAAATACACATATAATCCATCTCATTGCCGGGAGAAAAAAAGATGACACCTTGATCTATTGAAACGTCCATGTCTTAACATAAAGTTTCTTTCCACAAGGGTTCGGTGAGTCATCAGCTCCAACAGCAGATGCCATGCTGATCCTGTGCTCAGGTGAGATGTGCCGCAAACACCATCAACACCCCACTCACAAAAACCCACTACAGTATTTTCCTGGAGGGTGACGTGGGTGAAGCTGTAGGCAAATTACACATGAAGAAGAGCGCATACGTGAACAAAATGTAGTGCGTTATTATGTCCTTGAATGTATGAGCTCAGTGTACAATTTAGACGCCAAGATTGCAATTACATGAATATGCAGAAGCCAATTAGCTTAGCACAAAGAATGAAAACAGAGGAAAAGGGATATAGAAACAGGCTCAGTGCAAAGCTAACAAAATCCAACTAACACATCTCAAAGTGCTCTCATTAGTACAGAAAACATATTAAACTTGCAAACTGCTTGGCTGCTAGCCAGAGTTAGTCAGCAACACACCCCAAGGTCTGGAACATTGGCCAACTTTAGCCGGCAGGTATCACAGTGCAGCACAGAGGGTGTAAGAAAGCATCCAACTCACACTGATATCCATATTTGTCTGGGCAGGTGTCTCTGAGGATGTCTAGGTGCATTTCAGAGAGTTTCTTTATTGTGAGGCATCTAACAGCGGAGACATAGAAGATAACTAAAAATATTGCTTATTTATGGAAATGTGTCATATCACAGGAGATTGCCAGTGACAGACGAGACCCGTTCTAAGTTATACCGTTGTGGAAAAAAGTGCAGGAAAAAAGATACGTTAGTAATGCTGAGTGGGTGAGATCATTTTACATGCTCTTCTTCTTTAATGAACAGCTGAGGCGAGTGGTGATGTCCTGGCACTTTGGATTGCATTGCTAGCTAAGGGGTTCATGTTCAGTGTGCTGTGGCAATTTCATTTCATTTGCTCTCTAGAGAATAACACTTGGCTGGAAGGACTGATATAAAATCGTTTTATTGATGCCATGTCTTTTTCGCTGCTCTGTCTGTCTGCCTCTGCATTCTATTCTTTATTCAGTTGGTCCAGGGTATTTTCATATACAGCTTATTGAATGGCTTCACTCCTCTCTCAAATAAAATGTGATTCTGAGTGACTGAATACCAACTTTGTGCCGGGATTTGGATGAGTTATTCTGCAAGCTACCCTTGTACCTGTTCATACAATGAATTGACTATGGCACAGATGCCTCTCCTTGAGGAACCTTCTCATCATATTCAGCTGGAGGAAAACTCACATAGAGTCTCATCACTTTGACAGCTGCTCCAGTAAAGAGCAGTCAGAGAAAGGGGAGTCAGAGTATTCCATGAAGAAGAAGTTGGATATTTGTGACATGCATTTGGTCTGTCCCTGCTGTTAGACTGGATACGAGCCAAAAAGAAAAAAGACAAAACAAGTCAAGAACTACCAGAGAGACGACACGGGGGCAGAAAAGTATGACTCGATGGGAGAAGAAAAGCAGTGATTATAATAAAGGCAGACTCTGCAGCCATGACATCACTTTTTTGGTCCCCAAGGGGACGCAAGCTGTCTCACACAAAGTCAGAAGCAGTTAAAGTCACAAGAACAAATGCAAACACAGATGCATGCAGATGCACCTGTTCGGTAACATATTCGAAGCTACTGTGGTTCCTTGCATATTTTATTGATGTTATTAATCCAATTAAGGTTTTAGCAACATGATGTTGGTGTGTCAGTTGGTAAAAGGGTCCTTTCATACTGCAAATGCTCATAGTGTAATAGAAGTCAGTGCAGATGCATGAGGTTCATCCTCACTCACTCACTCACTCTCAAGTTTTTAAAGATGATTGATGCCCTACACAACTATTTATGAAAGTAGCCTGTTCCTTTGTATGAAATTATGAAGCAAACATGACCAGTTTTTCATGCTGACTAATGGGCCAAATATGTTGCAGAGGTGAGGAAAGCACGCCCACTTTGCCTACTTATCATTACATTTGTTAGGATATATTTTTCATCTGACATCTCTCTCTGTTCAGTTCCTTCTTTCATCTTGTCAGACTCTCAATCAGATCACACTTCTTGACATGAGCTGAAGAGACTTCATCTGCAGGGGGCAAAAGACTAAAAAGTTTGATGGAGAAGGCTGCAGGGTCTGCCCGTTAGTCACCAGGCACCGGTACCAGTGACAGCAAGGCCCCTGGAATGATAGCTATGACAGACTGGCCTCCCACAGTCTGGTGGCTCCCACGGGAGGAAGCGGAGGGGGGGGCAAGAGGAAAGAATGGAAAATATTTCAGTGAGATCAGTGCGCCTCCATCCTTTCACTCAAATACTACCTGTGGTTTGAGGGTTTGTGTGGAAAGACAGAAAAGGGGCCCAAGTGTCTGTGATGCCCACATGGCAAGAGAGAAATAATGGAGGAAGAAACTGGAGGTGTCTAAAAGAAATAAATGGTGGTAACATAAGGTAGATGTGTGGGAAAGGAAGCACAAGAGCGTTAAAGAAAAATAGCACTCAGTAGGGCTTGTATCTAGTGAGACCAACCCAAAAATACACCAGCTTCCCCCATAGGGGCCGGATAATCCTGCTTCTGAAGAGCAGGGAGGGCTGGGAGCGGGTGCAGCTCAGAGACCCTGTGGAAGCTAGCGATCCCGCCGAGACAGAAGAGAAAGACTGGTGGACTAAAATAGAGGGAAGAGAGATGAGGAAAGATTGTCATATTACTTGTAATATGTTCGGGCATATGTCAGAGGAAAACACAAACTTGACTGCAAAAACAAACCTCCTTTTGGTCAAAAGCAAAAGCCGCCAATCTGGTAAGGGCAGCAGCTTCATCAGAATTTCTCACCTTCTCATGTTACAGAACAACATGTATTGTCCCTGCCTCAACTCTCCCAGCAGCCCCATGAGGTCTGGGGTTGGCATTCACTCACCCTCCATGGGAGTGTTGGTGTCTGTCCGGTTGGCAAAGACCACATCCACATACTCAAGTTGCATCCTCTGGAGGGAGCCCTTTAAACCTGAAGTGAGAGGACATATGACAGGTTTTGAGAGAGATTTGGGTTCTAATAAAAGAAGACAGTTAATAGGAATCATGAGTCCTGGGTGTCCTTCTTATAATGGTGAAATAAATGGGCATGTATGAGGATACATAGAGTGTGACCTATATCTGCAGAGAAGAGTGATCATTTTTTATTTTCACTTTTTAGCCAACACCGTGATATAGAAACTGCTTCATGCAGCAACTTGTTAAGCTGGTAGGGGTGCCTGCTTCAAAAGAACAATACACATAAAGATGTATTCAAAAGTTGCAGTAATGTCAGGTAAAAGGAAAAACCTAAGGTGAACTGAATCCTGGGGGATTTGAGCTCAACATGTTCGTAAACATGACAAAGTGACAGTTGACCGTGTGTGACTCAAAGCCTTCCAGCTGCATCTGGCCTGCCGCATCTTTCGATCCAGCTCGCTTTGCATGCAAATCCGAGTTGTCATATTCAGTCTGGTTTGCCTAGTACGCTACAAATTATTTTTTGGCAAACAACAAAATGCTGATTGTTTACAAGCTTGCAGCACACCCAAACAAAAGAAAACAAACAAACAAACAAAAAAACAGTCCTATGTCACTTCATAGAGTAATCCAATGCCACATGACCCACCGGCAAATAATATGATTTCTGACTGCCTAATTTACTAAGAGATGATTTACTAAGTGGTAGTTTATGAAGATGAAAATTCTCTGTGTCCCATATACCAGGTGATGATTCTGATTATTATGGGGAGCTGATATTCTAGATGGCTTCATGGCCATTTAAGGGTAAAAGACATGGCTCAGATTTATTCCAGTTCTGTTAATTTGCTTTTGTCATGGCAGCCATTCTGATCTGTTGTAGCAGGAGACGGTTCCAGTTGCAGTAATATAATAATTAACTATGGTTCCATGCTGTTAAAATGTCCCAATAAATAATGAGAGTGAGCATGAGTGCAAAACAGATGACTGGAATAAGCCATAATTTATATCAATAATCTTAGTGCCAAGATTCACATAATTAAACCTTTGGATGTGAGTTTTTCGGTCCTTTTCTGTTTTAATAATATAAGAATGAGGTAATGTTTGAAAGAAAAAGCACATTTTTCTCTTATAAATGAAAACGTAAGCATTACGCTCCACTTTGGTTGATTTATTAGACTTGGGGGTTTAACAGGCTGATAATCAAGAGAGGTGGATCCAAATGCAAGGCACAGGCAGATAGAAACAACAAAAAGCAAAAAGTCTAAGCAGAAGTCAAGACCCAGAGAATAACAAAGTCCAACCTGAACATAAAACAAGCAAAGGTTAAAGATCCACACAAAAAATGTAGACACACAAACATGGCAGCATAACATGGAACTAACACAGACAAGATGACACATTCAAGCATTAAAAATGCACCTAACTCAAAGGACGAACCAGTGTTGTATCTACACGTAACAGCTGACTTAGCAAAGAACCAATTTTAAATTGAATCTTCAGTGACTTTACTACTAGCAGCCTGTTGCAAAAATACATAATGTCCCCATTTCTTTATTTCAATCTATGAAAAATGCCAAAGATAACACAGTTTAACAGACATAAAATAGTAATTTTGCTCCAACAAGGAGATTCCCAAAAAACTTGGCATATCTCAGCATGATATGCTGTGTGTCCTTAAGAAAATCTGAGGAAACCGGACAAGATGAGGATAGAAGAAGAAGTGGTAGGTCTAAAAAGCTATCCACAGCAGATGAACAGAATCTGAAAGTCATGATCTTAAGAAATAGGAAAAATTCCAGCAAAGGCCTGACACAGGACCTGAGAGATGCATTTGGCCCCTCAGTTTATCCATCTATTGTTCACTGAAGCCTCATCAGAAATGGTCTCAGTGGAAAGGTGGCTGCCAAGAAGCCATTCTTAGGAAAAAAGGCTGAGGTATGCCAAATTACACAAGAACTGGACTGAAAATCAGTGGTAAGAGGCCTTATGGAGTGATGAATCCAAATTTGAAACTTTTGATTCAAATCATCATCAATATGTACAGAGGAGGTCAGGAGAGAGGTACAGTAACAGTGAGTGTCTACATCCATCTGTAAAACACAGTGGAGGCTCTGTCATGGTTTGGGGCTGCATTTGAGCCAGTGGTGTTGGAGAGCTTGTCAAAATTGATGGAATTATGAATGCAGAAAAGAACCATCACATTTTGATCCACCATGCAATACCATTTAGAAAGCATCTGATTGGCAACAGCTTCATTTTTCAGCATTACAATGATCCCAAACATACTGCCAATGCAGTAAAAGCATACCTGGATGGAAAAACACACAATGGAACACTATCAGTCATGGACTGGCCTCCCCAGAGCCCGGACCTCAACATTATTGAAGCAGTGTGAGATCATCTTGACAGAGAACAGAACAAAAGGCAGCCAACATCCAAAGAAGAGCTTTGAATGTCTTTCAAGAAGAATGACAAAAAAACCTATCTAAGAGAGTTCAGCCTATGTTGAAGAGTAAAGGTGGTCATACCAAATATTGACTTTCAAGCTCGCTGTAATTGTAGAAACTCAGTTTTTGCCTTATATTCCGTATTTCCATGTATGTTTGCACATGCTTCAATAAGTTGCTGCACCTATTTCTCATTTTCCTATCAAAATATAAAGACATGAGGGATAGCTCATGTACTGTATGTTCTTTAGAAGTAATTACCAGGTAACTTTGTCTGTGCTCATTGCACCCATACAGTCGGGGTGGTGCTTGCTCACAAAGTTTGATAGCTTTACTTAGCACTTTATTCCAATTTCCAAAAACCAAACATCCATGTAAAAGACCTAGGACATTGCTCACTATAAATTATATATTATATCAATATATTTTTTTACATTTTAAATTACTGTCACAAATACTTAGCTGTAAGTTTTATGCACCTGCCACCCTTTTCAATGCAGAAACAGTAGTTCAGTTTGATTCAAAATTATAATTTTATAAGGTTTAGAACTATTTTCAGAATTAATCACTGTCAAACCAATCGCAGAGGCACCTTCTCTTGGATAAAAAAAAACAAAAAACTAAACACCCCACACCTGTGCAATCCTTTCTTATTGTTACATAAATAAACGCTGCTGGCAGCTGGTGGAGGAACCACACAATTCAAAGCCAAGAGCATGATCAGAAAGACGAGGGATCAGAAGAAAGGTCACACTCAGTATTGTTTAGAGGAGTAACACTGTATACTGAAGAGAGGATAAGTGACGGCAACAAAATATTGTGAGCAGATCGACCTCCACTCACACACACAGAAGACCAGATGAAAGAAGAAACGCGCACACAAGAGACTGTCACAGAAGACGACAGGAGAGTAACACAGAGTCGAGGCAAAAGACACTCTTGTGCTCTTGAGTAAGTGCGTGTGTGCGTGGCAGATTAGTACCACAGGCTTCATCATCACCCACTAATCCCAGTTGAGAGTTATACTCTCCCTCCTACCATCACAGTCACTTATTCCTTCTTCTGTCATTTGCACTCCCACAATCCCAGAAACACCCATTACACGGATCCTAATCTGAGCCTGCACCGTCATCACGAGCAGTTTCTGCTGTCTCGTGGATTAGCTGGAGTTTACTGGCTGTGAAGGGAGTCTATTTTTGGATCCGAGAAAAGATGTGGAACAACAAAGCTACTGTATTGGCGTCTGGGATGAATAATGCATTCAATTATGTTTTCTGAGAAAAAGCCTTATAAAATGCTGAAGTTGTCAAGGAATGTCTTTTTCCTGTGAGGATGACTCTAAACAGACACTTGACTTTTCTTGTACCATCACATGAATGCAAGAAAACATTCTGCGCCACTCTCTTTTATTGATCATTAGGTTTTTACACCCTATCATCCACATCCCTGAACCTCATTTCAGTCCAGTCAAATGGCAGGCCTGTGGTGGCAACCTGTAGTGAGGAAGATGGTGGCAGCAGATGTTTCACTCAGTCAGTTCATTAGACTTTGATGAAATGCTCCACACCACTTATGGCAGGGACACTGCACCTTTCTCTTACAATTGCAGCCTAACATGGAGAGGCCAATGGGTTTATCTCTGTTAATGCCACTTATGCTTCCTCCCTCTGATGTTGGCTTTCTCCCCACTTTCGCTTTTGTACTCTCTGTCCTTCTCTTCTAAACCCTTTCTTAGCGCATTCCCCATTTCTTGTCTGGGGGAGAGCTGCTGCAGCTGCACTGAATGTTAATAATGTGGCAGAGAGCTGAGTCACTGCAGGAGGTGCATTGCGCTTTGGACTGGATGGCAAATTGTTTGGGAAGTGGGGTGGATCGAGTCAAGGGTATGAGAGCTAAGGTTTGTCGTTATGAGCCTCATCAAGGCCCTAGCTCTTTTAAAATGGGCTAGCAGAGGAGGGACAGTCTGGATAGTACTACTCTATGATGCAACAGTTTCCTAGATAGACACCTGTGAAGGTATTACAAGAATACAATACATCTTTGAAAGCCTAATGCGCCATTGGTTAATACAGCTTTCAAATTCAGCTGTGTTCACATCAAAAAGGTGAGAAGCGACGCAGACAGGAACAAAGAGGGATGAGGAAAAGAGATAAAAGAGGGAGATTAGAGGAGTGCAGCAGGGCACCGACTGGTGGGGTGATGTGAAGGACAAAGCAGAGGGGAGGAAATTGACTTGTTACCTTCAATGATGTGTTTTCTGTTGAGGCCTCTCTCTGTCTCCGCTCTGCAACAGGAGGGAAAGAAGTATATGTCAAGGGTGTCAGTGCATACTCGTCATTACTTCACGAATTGAAGCAGACCACTAAACATACCAAACAAGAGACTGCTCCGCAGTGTGCCTGCAGCTACAGAACAAACTTTGCAGTGTGTTTGCACTGACTGTCCTGATCATCCGTGATTTTCTGGTGGCTTCTCTGGTGAACACAGCTGGAAATACCTGATTTTTTTATGCCTATTTATGATTTATTTAGGCCAATAAGGCCAGCAGGTAGATTGCACTTGGTGCACAAATTAATCTGGAGATTTATTTCCTAGTATGTCTGATTTCAGTCTATGATTTTCTTTGACTACAGCACTACTAAGTACTATATTTATATAGTGATACGTTTCTACTTTATGCTTCCACTGCACAAATCTTTATAGAAATATATTTTAATGATACTGCATCCACCTATTGCACTGCAACCTATAGTTTTGCATTGAATCTGGATAATATAATGCCTCTTTCACGTGAATGTATCAGTATTTTAGACTTAGTACAATTCTGAAAGAAGACATTCTGCACTTTTGATGCATCTCTACATGTTCCCTTAAGACAACTGTAACATTTTTACATTTACTTAAACTCAAATTCATGTTCTGTGTATTTTTAGTTATGTTTTGGTCTGTTTAAGAATCCATCCATCTTCTTCCATCCATCCATCCATCCATTCTCTTCCACTTATCCAAATCAGGGTCACAGGGGGGCTGGCGCCTATCCCAGCTGGCAGGTACACTCTGAATAATTTGCCAAACTATCATAGGGCTAACTCATAGAGACAGACAACCATTCCCACACCATTCATACTTACAGCCAATTTAGAGTCACCAATTCACCTAACATGCATGTCTTTGGACTGTGGGAGGAAGCTGGAGTACCCGGAGCAAACCCACGCAGACACTGGGAGAACATGCAAACTACACAAAGAAAGACCCCAGGACCTTCTTACTGTGAGGCAATAGTGCTAACTATCACACCACTGTGCTGCCCCTTTTTAGGAATATAGCTACTAAATGCTCCACTATGTTTAGCTGGTTGCTAAATTGTCTGACATGTACTGTTAAGTGTGTAGTGTAGCCTACAGTGCATTTCTGGGTGTTGTTTGCTGAAAACAGCTGCTGGTTCAATTTGGAAATGACACTGGTAACAGTGGTGCTAACTGCTCTCCAATGACTTGTCTCTAGGCTCACTTGTGTTTACTCAGCCACTTAAAGATTTTCCCCACCCCTGCATTTTCCTTTTCCACTTTGTTCCTCTCTTTTCTTTCTGCTTCATTTCACACTTTCTTTTTCTACCTCCCTGTTTCCTATCGTTTTCCCAGTCTGCTTAGGGGATATTAATGCATTTCAAACACAAAGCATGCCGTCCTTTCTCCATGTTATCATTACTTTTTGTGCAAAAGCTTGAAGAAATGCAATAGCGAGCAAATATCAAACCTGCAAGTATCTACGGCATCCTGGGGTGAGCTGATGTTTGACAAGTGAGTTGTGAGACAATCTCACATCTCACTCAGTTGGGGGTTAAGCAGTTGTTCTTTAAATCCATCTGGGTTGGAGAGATTTGAAATACCTTGACAGCAGTCAGAGAGGATGAGCTTAAATTAAATTTACACAATTGTGCCTAGGCTCTAGTGTTCTTAGCTATGTTAAAATAATCAAACAGTATGTGGATGTACCAATGGCCTGAAGACTTTTGATACAGACGGCCACTAATGCAGACTGAGAATATTTCTGCATGACAGCAGAAGCAGCTATGACTTCAGGCAATTTGGCAAGAATGCTGAGGGTGGCTAAGAGAGTAAGGAAAAGGGGTAAGACGTGCTGTCATTTTGTCCTCCATGTCTGTGTCCCTGCAGTTTGTCCAAAATGTCTGATCCCATGTCACGCTCCCTGCAGCTGGAGGCAAAGTTTTAAAGAGTAGGCTCTTGTATGTGAGATGAACTTCTGAGAAAGAAAATCCACCTGCTGGACACATGGACAAATATGTATGAACACATACTTACTTTCCGCCCCAGTACAGCTTTGTGGTGATCACCAGGCTGGATCTCCTGCAGAAAGACAGTCAGACACATCAAAAGACCATAAAAAAAGGGTGTTCTCAAAAAGATGATGTGTGTGTGAGACCATACCTGCATGTGCCCATGATGGTATGTGCCTGTGTGCACAAATCAGTGCAACTAAATTTATTTCAGCTACCTTCTATCTTCTGCACGACCCTTCAAATGTCAAGTAATTCATTGAGTATGAACGACCACAGGGCGACTCTTTTAAAAAAAAAATTCTAGCAAGACAGCTCCCTCACTATAAAACTCCCCCATGCTTGAATGATCAATAATTTACACAGGTCCACAGCTGTGGTGAGATCAGGCAGAGAGCTGGTGAGTAGTTAAAAGGGGTGACACACATAACTTGGCAGTACATGTAATAGAGCGAATGTGAAAGTAATATAAAAATTATATATAACTGATGTTTTCTGTGGTGGAGTTACAGCCTCACACTCACCAGCATCTGTTTGGTTTGACATGAGCAAATTTGTCAAGTTTACATTTCCATTTAATGATTTGATTTATGTAGTATATCAAGTGAATTAATGTTGCTTCACAACTTTCCACTTAATATGGGTGAGATGGATGCACGTTCTCCACCTTAAACCAACTAATTTCACCAATATGCAAAGCTTGAAAGCAGATAAACAGAAACTTCTTAAATTGTAATTGTTAGCCTGCTTCATGGTTTTCAGTAGGTAGGCCTACCTTCTTTCCAATAAAAGGATATTTGAAGTAATCTATACCAAAGGGTCCCAGCAAAACACTGAGGGGCTACAAGACAACTGAAGGAATATGGAAGAAAATAATTTTGTTGCACAAATTAGATTAATTTTAGCCCTGCTAGCAGCCTGGCTAAATGAATGCTAATGCTGCTCTGTTGTTCATTCATTTAGCTATAGCAATGCACTGAAACAAAAAAGTTATTTTATTTAGGTACATGTTCCTTAGA
Source organism: Heterochromis multidens (assembly GCA_015108495.1). Lineage (NCBI taxonomy): Eukaryota > Metazoa > Chordata > Actinopteri > Cichliformes > Cichlidae > Heterochromis > Heterochromis multidens. Next base: position 4,188 of record VUQS01066868.1, on the reverse strand, counting down.
GGATGAACTACAATTGCTTTGGGGGTCTTCCATCCATTTTCCAAGCTTTTTAAATCACATGTGACGGCGAGATTCATGACCCCTAGTGGATCAACTTTTAACGCCATCATCAGTTTTATTTTATTTTTTCCAATACTTTGGTTTGCAACTAAATTCCTGCAAAACAAACAATTCTCTTGAAAAACATCCTAGTGATTGCTTTGGTTGCTGCCAGATTTCCACAGTTCCCTGCAGTTTTTCATGTTTGTCTGCAAATACTCGCTAATTACCAGCTCAGTGTTGGTAAAATGTGATAAAGTGCAACGCAAACTGGAAAAGGAGAAGGTTCGCCTTAAAAGTCAAAGTTGTGCCTCAGAGCTGCAGCCAACATGTTTCAAAAGACGCAACTTTTACTTTAAAGGCCAATGGTTCCAGTTTCCATTTTTTGTCACATTTCCGCAGTTCCACTACATCTCGGAGAGTAGCTGGACAGTGTTTGTAGACAAGTCCGTCACTTCCATACAAACTATAGGTGACTGCAGCAATATGCTAGTGACCAAAGCAATCACAAGGAGGTGGGTCCCTAGGGAAAAATGGGGGTCACTGACCAGTCTCTAGCCATCATTAGCAATCATTTTCCCATCAACTGCCATCAACTTCCACTTGGAACCAGTTGGGGAATACAAATTTTTCCCTCACGATAGGTGGTTGCTAGATGGTCAATGACTGGTCCGTAAGCCTGTGTGACTGGGGCCTTATTTACTTGATCCTACACTGTCACCGTGATTGCCACAAGTCCAAAATGGCCAACAAGTTAATGTCACGTGGTTAGTGGTAACGTGTCTGCAAAACCTCAATAGAAAGTCTGTGGAACTTCTGTAACACTTTGCTGCTGACTTTATGGTCTCAGTTGTTCACTTCAGGTATTACTGAATAAAACATTAAGTCCATTCTGTAAATTTTGATTGTTCCAAGTGTCAGAAAGGAGGACGATCCAGAATACACTCAAAAGTTACCAGCTTGTGATTGACAAGTCGGTAGCCAATGAGCATGGAGTTTCTGCTCCGCGTCATCTGCGATGTCACAGTAGCTACTTTCATCTTTTGTACAATGCAAAATACACACTCCTACTTCAGTGGGCTGTAAAAACTTTTAAAAGAAATAAAACTTAACCTGAATTAACCTGTCCAAGCTATAGCCCATGATGAAGGATAACAAGTCGACATTGCCTCATTTTAAGTGACCTGCCAGAACGAATGCATGGGGACAACTGCTTTAGGTAATAGTGTAGTTCCACCTTGGTGGCAGCAGTTTCCTTTTCTTCTTTCTTTTTTCAAAAAGACAGTGCTCCATACACAAAGATAGTCTAAGGGTTTGAAAGAATGCAACTGGACTTCTTTAAGTTGTTTGAAGACGTTTCACCTTCCATCCAAAAGGCTTCGTCAGTTCTAAAACCAAAAGGTTAGACTACCTTAGACTACCATGTCCTGGATGACTGAGAACCTACACAGACATACACAAAGATACTTTTCCATGTGGAAGGACCTGTGTGGTAAACTGTCAGGTGTTATCACCCAGCTTCAGTGCCTGTCCACTCTAATGCTCTTGTGACAGAATGGTAGAAAATCCCTGGAACGAAGCTCCAAAATCTTGTGGAAAACCCTTTCAGAAGAGCAAATGCTCACATAGCAGCAAATTAAAGCCCGTGGACTTTAAATGGGATGTGTTTAATATACATACATGTGCATGTGAAATGTTTGTGTTTTGGCATACTGTATGTTCAGTGATACAGTGCATAAAATACATTCTTGGATTCTTTTTGCTTTATTGAGAGACTACACTTTACCTCCAGCACTTTTTCTTGATGATGTTTCCCAGGATTATCTCTGCTCTGTAAAGAAAAACACAAGCGATAATAAGATTAGATCTCAGACTTCCACTTCTCTTGCAGCATGTAAGCGCGTTATCTGCCACACATCTGCAGCATGAATGCCTGATTAAAAATCAGAAGGAGCCCAAGTTAACGGGTAAATGCCTCCTGTATTGCACGCCTGAATTTCACCATCGACCTTTAAAATGAATATTCATCCCTGTAAAACTCCACTGTGCTCCGCATTATTCACACAGACGAGACCCAGGCAAGTTAAATTGAGCTGTGAACATTATGTGGAGCCTCCAGTGTTGAATAAGATTATGTAAATCACTTTGGAGTCATAGCTACCTCTAATTTTTGGCTTCCTCAGGTGCATAATTCCTGGTCAGGGCCTAAACCTTGTTAACAACTCAAACAGAACCAGAAAAGTAGAAGTGAGATTACAAATGGGAGACATCACTCACTTCCCCCCGGAGTAGACCTCAGCTGTGTCGAAGAGGTTGACCCCACTCTCGTAGGCGATAGTCATCAGCTGCTCTGCCACCTGGCAAGAAAAGTTTCCCCTCATGAACCTCAGTGTGGCATAAGGCACTTCTATAAATAATAACCAAATTACACTTCAAAAAGGCAGGAAATTCCCTGAAGAAAGGAGTGTACGTCTGTTTACTGTTGGAATACACATCCTCCAGGAAACTGTACAGTGCTTGTTGATTAAAGTTGTTTACTGCACAGTGTATTTCCCACACTTTTTGACCTACTTCTTGTGCTTGCTCTTTATTCAGAGGAGGAGATTTGAAAGGCCGGTTTAGTCGTGAGGACTTCCTCTGTCTGTACACTGCTCTTGTTTTGTTTTGATGACTTTTTGTTTGTGCCTCTGTTAGCCCTTGTGCAGTGATAAGATGTTCCTAATTCAGTGTTTTCTCCCATCTAAGGCCAGATCAGGGCACTGGAAGAGGTTTTTTGCTTAATATCCCGTGAGAGGAATAAGATCTGATCACTTGGCCCTGGTAGAGCCAAGAGGGACTTAGCAGCTTGCTGTGATATTGGAAAATCGATACCAGAATGATTACTGTAGTCTGCTCACACCCACATCATCTAGTTACACTAAATTACTCCCATTGGGGCCACAAATTGGGTTTTGTAAATGGTCTCACTTGATGTATTTGGGTCTAGCTGGGTCTAAAATAGAGCATGAATAATACTGCATTTTTAAGGAGTAAATAAACAATATCATGGAAGCCACATGCATGGATGCATGGATGGCCAGCATACAATGTATGCATGTGATGGCAGTAAATACCTAAATACCTCAAGCATCTTTTTCTATATTCTGTAAGAAAAAAAATGCTGCAGACTGTGCATTATATACACTGACACTGACATATCTGTTAGAATATTGGCCAACTTATATTTCTAGTCTGAAAAAAGAGGTGTGTCGGCTGTTTACTGGATTTGACATGAAGTCTTACCTCATCAGAGATCTGACCCCCGAATGTTACCCATGTTCCTGTGGGGGGGAAAGTCATTGTCAAATATTTGGAACAAACAAAAACATACACGACCTTTTGCATGTAAAACAAGTCATTCATAGTGTCTGCCAATTAATAATTTGACATTTTTGGCATGGAGACATGACAAAATGCTCTCTGCCCTAAGGCTGTCACAGACAAATGTCAGTACAGATTAAAAGAGAAATGACTTCATTAAGCCATGTGTACAAATTTGCAGTTAAAGTGACTTCATGAAAAACAGTTTAAAGAAGAGTGACAAGTTTTGTTGTGTAACACAATGCATTTTTAGGGGGTATTTAGGAGGTTTTGGGGAAATTCTTGTGTGTAGGTTGGTGGATAGTGAGGGGATTAAAAGAATTTTGAATAGACATCCTTCTAGCAACCATCAAAATATTTCTCAGGTCAGTCATACAGTTTCTATCCACAAGTATACATGCATTCACACTTTAATACATAAAGTAAACTATAATAAATAAAGGTATTTCGTATTGATCCACCTGTGTGCTCATGATACAGTCATCTATGCACATAGTTGCACAAATAAATTAGTCATATCACAGCCTGCCTGAGCTATTAATTTTTTTTCCAATCTGATGAAGTATGATACTCTCAAAAAAGCAAGGTAACAGATGTAATGTAACAAGTTAAAAGCTACAAGTTGTGTCTGTGTTCAAGTATTCTTATGTTTCAATTGACCAAAGCCTGTTCTGTCTTACAGTGCTGTGAAAAAGTACTTCCCCCTTCCTGATTTCTTATATTTTTGCATATTTGTCACACTGACATGTTGGAGAATGTCCGGCCATCAGTTCATGCCCTGAAGCTCAA